>JAVYIG010008768.1:0-85516 GCA_035222895.1 Strongylocentrotus droebachiensis | reverse complement strand
GCCAGGTCTGTTGCACAGCTTGTTATTCGAGAAGAACGGATGGCACGACGTAATCTGCAAAGCCAGCTTCTACAATGGGAGGATAGGGATGTGGGCGTGGCTGTTTCCGATGAGCAAGGTCGTTGAACTGGGGGACACACTTATTCATCGTGCTTCGCAAGCGCAAGCTGATATTCATTCATTGGTATCACCACATTTTCACTCTCATCTACTCCTGGTACTCCCATCGTGACTACATCTCCACAGGACGCTTCTTCGCGACTCTAAACTTTGGCGTTCATGCCGCCATGTACGCCTACTATGCCCTGAGTGCCGCCAAAGTCACAAAAATACCACAGAAATTGAAGGTCGGCATCACCCTAATTCAGCTATCTCAGTTTTTCATCTCGATAGCTGTGACAGTACATACCATTATACAGCTTGTTAATGGGAACCAGTGTGATACACATGGGACAAATATAGCCTGGTCTGTAGTACTCTATCTTAGCTTCTTGTATTTCTTCATGAAATTCTTTATGAGGCCTACGTCAAGCCCATTGGAGCAAAGAAACGTAAAGAATAGTTCTCAGTTTATGTCTAGGAAAGGGAAGGGAATGTACATTAAATACTATGTACAATGTACATGTACACATCAACTGTAAAACTGTAATGGCAAATACAGATCATTCATAGGCCATGTGTGTGCCTACAGTGTATGTCCAAATGTATTTACATGTATTACCGGTATATAGGCCATGTTTGTACATTGGAGGGAATTGAATTGTTATTAAATGTCCAAGATTGATCAAAATCATGTGGATCAAAGTAATTTTTTTACTTCTATTGTTTGTAACATGTACATGATACATCCATAGAATATTTGTAGCTAGATATTGTACTGATAGTTCCTTGTAAAGTTGTGATTCTCTTTTGTAGGGGCCATAAAAAAAGAGTTAAACAGAGGGTTAGATTATGTCCACTTCATAATGGCTGAAGTTTTGGGGAAAGAGAAAAATGTCAGAGATTACACTGAAGATGTATACTTTAAAACTGAGACGTTTATCTTTTCTTAATGGGAGTTTACATGTTGTGAGAGATTGACATACATTGATTAAAAGCTTGTATTACTTCTATCATTATACATACGTAGGATACAACAGATGGGGCCATTGGGCACCCCTCCTCCCCCCTTCCCTCACATGATCAATCTCTCTGCTGTAAAGTATGGCTTGGTATTCTCTCCATAAACAAACCATATTTTATATAGCTGAATCTGAAAGTTTGACAGATGAATGAACAAAGAATGTTCTGCAGCGTACTTGTATTAAATCTTTACCAATCAATTTGCAGCTGGGAAATTTATTTATTTATAAAAGTCAAATTTATTGATTTTTCTAAGTATTTGTGTATGCACATGTAGGCCTAATGCATAAAGACTAATAAAGACCCAAGTAGGCCTACAGTACTCTTTAAACATACATGAATATGCTTTTAGGTAAAGAATCTACCGATTACAGCTCTTCATTTCTTTTGGAGAAAGAATGTTGTCGCCCTACATGTATGTATTGCTGGTACACACACACAAATTGGCATTGTACATGTGCGGGGTACTAGTACAAATAGGTCTAGTAATAAAATTCTTGAAGGACTTTGTAAATTTTCTTGTTGACGTTGTTACCAAAGTAGTCTTTTAAACATCGTCTTGCCAATTATAGATTTGTAGGGAAATCTAAATGGTGTTTTATATATACCGGGTACTTTTTTTTATCAATTCTTGTGCAATTGAGTGATTAATCAATGAAGGGAAAATTATTTGCTGATACAGATGAATGTATTTATTTATTTGATTTTTGATGAGCAATGAAGATGCAAGTTTGTAAAATTTATTTTGAAGGTAAATTCAAGAATTCATGCAGTTCCCATCTTTGTGTGTTCTAAAGAAATTAATAAATAATGAGTTAATGACTAAAGCAGAAATAAGCACTGTCCAGTGCTACAGGTGAACTTGTTAAAGGCTTTCTGGCACTGTCATCCATTATTACAACTGTAGTTACCACGTAAAT
The DNA here is from genome assembly GCA_035222895.1 of Strongylocentrotus droebachiensis. Classification (NCBI taxonomy): domain Eukaryota; kingdom Metazoa; phylum Echinodermata; class Echinoidea; order Camarodonta; family Strongylocentrotidae; genus Strongylocentrotus; species Strongylocentrotus droebachiensis. The sequence continues at coordinate 83,474 of JAVYIG010008768.1, read as the reverse complement.
TCTTATCGAAATTGCAGAATACTCAGAGTTAGTTTCTGTGACATTTATTTATTCTAGGACCTTCTGAGGAAATGTGGTGTTTATTGATTGTCTAATCATACAGTATATCAATTATTTGGCTCAGAACACATAAATAAATTATTCTTAAAATATGTTCATACTGAACAGGAAAAGCACAGAGGTGCACAAATGTGGTGTTTATTGATAGTCTAATCATGCAGTATATCAATTGTTGGCTCAGAACAAATAAATAAATTATTCTTAAAATATTTTCATACTGAACAGGAAAAGCACAGAAGTTGTGATGAATGTAGAGCTGATCTTCCCTAAAGGCTAAATGTGTGTTTGTTGTTTATTGCACATGTTTGTTGTTGCTTTACATAAGTTAAATGTATTTCCTAATGAAACAATCATGTTTGGCAAATAGAAGTGATAAGTACATTTACATGCTGTCCTTTGATGACGTTATTCATATTTGTATTCTTTATCATCGCTAGAACATTACCGGTATTTTACCTTTAACTGCACCAGCTGTTCTTGTTAAAAAATCAATATACAGACCATACATTCACTAATGTGTTCTTGTGACTTGTGTGTAATCATACAACATACACGTATTGGTCGAAGCTAAAAGCCGTTTCTTTTTTGTGGTTCAGTACATGAAGGCAATGCAATTTTGCAAATGTTACCTCAGTAGGCATTGTGACACAATCAAGATTAAGATAATGCTCTTGCAGTTTGTGTTTGGTTGGATATTAAACTTACAGGTGTGTTAGCATAATCAGAGAAATATGTGGTGCTTAGGCTGTGTGAACAGAACTTACATTGTACATGTAGTTGAAACTTGAAAATTCATGTGATAAATTACTGAAAATGACAAATGTGTCTAAAACCATTGAAGAATAAGTTGCGTGACCCTCAGTGCAATACAGTATTGTAGGAAATATCTCTAATGTTAAGTTTTCTTATCCTGTGAATGTATAAAATAATCATGAAGGAATAATTTCAAACTGAAGATCTAGACTACAGGTGTACATGTACCTGTACATGTACATGTACATGTATATGATCAGTGAGCATACATTGTTGATTGCAGGACCATTCCCAACATTGGAAGGGCGTAAAATCACTCGATATGTATTGCAGGAAAATAGGAAATCCCTCAAAATTCTGTTTTGTTAGGCTGATGTGGAAGTACATTTGTGCCTATAATATATCAATGTATATAAATACTCATCAAGGAATGATTTCAAGCCGAGGGTCTGAATAATGAGTAACGGTAGACTGCGGGTACATTGATAACATCAGGACGAAGAGTGTTAATTAAAATCAATCAATATGTCCTTGGGTTAGTCCAAGGTACATGTGTACATGTACTTGGTCTTTTTGTGTCCTATACGTTTAAATACTACTGTTAGTCTTACAGTATGTTGGTCTCAGCGGTGTAACTAGGGTATTAAAGGATAATACAATGTCACAGGCGTATTACAGGGATCACTTGACAGGAATGTGCATGTGGAACCAACCAACCCACCAACCAATTTCACTGACCTCATTTTATTAAATCACACTTGTACAAGTTTATAATCATTCCAAATGCCGTTTCCACCTGAGGAAACACATCGTTTATTAATTGCATTGTTTGACAAGTCAAGCAAGTGTCCAGGGATTCACTGTCTATGGTCAGGGCCTCGGAGCCTTGGGGCCCTTAGGGGTACCTGTAGCAATTGTATTTGTAATCAATTTGTAATAACAGAAACTTTTTTTGTAATCATGTTTATAAATAGTGATGATCTAATCCAGATTATATGTAGCTATGAGCAGAGTATGTAAATAGTGTAAAGGGTAAGGTCTTTTTGTGCAAACAATGTTGCTCAACAGCTTTGATCAGGATTCTGTATTTAATTATCGTTCAAGAGTACACTTCAGTTCATGAAAATGCTTCCAGCTTTGTGCAGTCCTGAGAAATAGTGGCAGAAATGAAGAGGGGGGGGGGGGGGGGGCAATTAAGTGTAAAGCTCTATAGATGTGCATGTACGTTGCATTTAATTTTCACTACTTTTTTGTTACAGAACCTGTGTCCTGTGCATCTTTAACCTCTTTGCTCACATCGCAATCTAACTAATTTTTTATCTTCTTCTTTTTGTTATTCCTCATAACTTGGAAAATGGAATTACCAGTTAATTCATGAATGATTTTATTTTCTGTACATGTACATTGTACATGTCCATATACATGTAAGTAGGGCCTACTCTTTTTCTGTAAAAACTTGGAGTGGTGTAATAGTTCACTGGAAAACAACCAATTTGCCTTTAACATCAGATCAATTTTATGATGATTGTGGTGATACATTGTGCAATTATCACCAATCTGTAAACTTATTTGCAAGTTGGTCTTTTCAGAGCCAGAAGGTCGTTACGATAAATCACCTCCATGTTTAAGAGATTTTACACCCTTGTGGTTCCAGAGTTCGAAGTTCGAACAGACAAATTGTAAGTTTTTGTAGTTTCTCCGCCTACTAGGCTACAAAATGTAGGCTATACAGTACATGTTCTTTGACCCTTACTGTACAAAATAAAACATTCAACTTTGGTGAATACTTTATATGATATATTTAAACTAAGATTTTTCACTCAGGAAGTGGTTTTGCATTGGCAACTGAATTCCAGATCTTTGTTTTACATTTCAGAATAAATCCATCTGTATTCTGTAATTCTGCTTACTCTACCTGTACATTTCTGATTATTTCATGGATCATATTGTGGCTTACCAGCATGTCTAGTGTTTTTTTAGAATGATTTCATGTACATTTTTATTTCCTATTTAATTATTATCAATATCATTATTATTATTACTATTATTTATCTTCTGCATGCATTTAATTATAGTAAGGGAGAATACAGAAAAAATGGTCTGTGTCCTGAATATAGTAGATGATAATTTCATTGGTATACTTCAAGGGAGTTTCTAATGTATTGTTTACACTAACTTACCGTAGCAAATGATTTCAGAATTTGCTTTGTAATGTCATACTGGTACAGTACAATGTATGACATTCAAGCACTCTTTGATTTGGGTAATAAATGATTGATAATGCGTGATTTTTTTTCTCTGAATCAAACTAACCAGTATTAATTACTTGCCAGGGATGCACGTAAACACTTAACAGAAGTTGTGTCACTTTGCAGAGCCCTCAAAGAGAAGAGTAGGAACACTAAACGAGGCTACTCTGGGGTAAATAAGAATATGTGCATGGCTCAGATCAAGGGTACACTTACAAAAATGTAGATTGAACACTGGGAAATTGTTCAATTATCCAAAACCATGAGACCCAGACACAAATTAGCATTTTTATATTAGAAAGTACCATTGGGGGAAGCTCCAAACAAGTTTTCAGCTTCATTGAGTTCAAATTAAAGATTTTAGAGCAATTTTATGATGAAAAAAGGCCTATTTTCAGCACTTTTAACGTTACATTCAAAACATGCACTAATTGGATACCATATTTTTACTAATGGGATGCAAAACTTGTGATTTTTTTTTATCTTGATGTAGAATCTATGTAATAATTAACATTTCTGTTGAGTTAATTCCTATTATTTTACTTTCTTATTCCATTTACACGTGATACAATTTTTGTGATATGTACATAACTTTGGTGTCCTGCAAATTTCAAATCTTACTAACTGAAGAATGGTGTATAAATAATTGATTTATTTACAAGCTTGCAATGTTATAATGTTTAGTTTCACTTTATCTTTGATTTCTAATCAGATCATTTCATTCTGGGTCATGGTTTTAAAAATATTCAGATTTCTGAAAATGGAAAATGTTTGGTGTCCTGCAGTTATGAAACAAACCATGCAACATAATCTATACAAAAACTTATTGTATTCTTTCAAAATGATAATGCAATGGTGTATATAGGTGAATGAAGAGCACTGATAACATTGGATTCCCCATTTTAACTTGTATGTGTGATTTAATCAACAATGAATGGACACCGAGTTATGTACGTGACGAGTTATGTACGTACACCATGTTTTTTTTCTTCAATAAGACCACCTATATTTAGTTATTTGTTATGGTAAGGTAGTAAACAATGTATAAGACATACACACGTCTGATTTGGTGAGAAGAATATTACAAAATATTGCAGTTTGAGCTTTTTCATGTCATGTACATAACTAAGACACCGTTATGAAAAGACACCGAGTTATGTACGTTACTACCAATCACAATTTGAAATAAATTATCATAAATGAATCAATTTATTTCTGTCAGCATGAATTGCACCCTTCTGCATTTTCATTTAAACAAACATTTATTGAATTTAAGGAACAAGAAGTTATAATTTGAATGTAAAACTACTTACTTTTGGTGTCCACAGTTATGTACGATTAAGTACAGAAATCTAACATTTCAGTCCTGAAATAGTAGTTTACAAACTATTTACACATTGCAAATTATGTTTCATTCAGGAAACACATCATTCCTTCAATTGAAGTCGATATTAGACTAATGCAAAACCATATCTGACAATAAGGCAAAGAGAAAGCATCTAGAGAATAAGATGTACTGTACATAACTCGGTGTCCATATTTGTTTTGGCCAAATTCTAATAACTAAATTGAAAAAAGTTGATATGGCAATGGTTTTAAGTTTTGTTTAGGGTATGTTTTAACATCTCATGTACTTTGTTGAGAAAAATTTAAATTATAAGAGAAATATCAGCATGAAGTGGACACCGAGTTATGTACGTAACATTTTTGATGATGTGATATTTGGCTACTGATTGCAGCTTAACGGCAATTTGTTAAGGTCTGATTTTTTAGCTATGTGTTGCATAATGTTTGCAGATTACAAAAATAATGTTGCCACAGTCTATAATTGACTTTTAAAATTCACCTCATATGTAACACTTTTATGCCCTTGATCAGAGCCCTGCACATATATTGGTATTATTGTTATTATTATAATTTTGAAGATGCTGCAAAGTGTAGTTCAGTGCAATGTATTCAAATTGGAACAGGGACTTTTCTTTCCAAAGAAGATACATGTACTTTGCTATACTGAAACCGAAAGCGATATAAAATCGCTTTGCCATATACAGGAGTGCCGGCACGTTGGAGCCTACAATGTAGAATTTGATTAGATTTTAATAGCATCATGGTAGGATGTTTGTCATGTAAATTATGAGTGATGATTTATGCCTTAAATGAGCTGGTTATTTCTTCCAAGGTTAAGGAACATTGCCACAATTCTGTTTTTGCAATGCATGTTTTAAAATGTAAATGAAATCCAGGGATGTTACATGTGTACTTTCATTGCATTAAAGACATTTATAAATAAACATGGCATAAACATTTTACCGCTTGGTGTGTGGTAAGAGGAATGGTATTACCAAAACAAATATTATTTTTGTGCACAATGATTTTTATCTTGTACAATGTAACTACCTTCAAGAAAGGAAGAAATCATAACAATGCAAAAGTTGTGATTATTGTGATTTGTAGTAATAAATGAACTTATTAGCCTAACGATTTGACTATGGACATTGTTGTTTATTGTGTGGTACTGTAATGTAACGTGTACATGTATGTAGGGCACTGAAATCAATGAGGCCCCACATTTGTATATACAGTTAACTCTGCATAACTCAAAGTTGCACAAGTCGACTTTCCCCAAGTCAATTTTTGGACCAAACTATGCAAAACGTGTTATTCACACTTTGTAAGTCAAATTTATTTGTGTGGTCCGAATAGATTCAACTGTATAGAAAGAAAAAAAAACGTCATATTTGACTTCATTTCTCTCCTTTAGAACTAGAAGTAGTGATTTTGCTGAAGTTTCTGATGCTGTAGAGGCACAATGGATTGGAAAGATAATTTATAAATGTATATAAAACAGCTTCTAAAAATGCATTTATTGTACTTCAGTAATAGTAGATACAAGAAAGCATGCAACAGCTTCATTATGGCAATGCATTGACCTGTATCACTACATACCGGTAGACGCAAGCCACCCCCTCCCTTTTCTTTCTCTCTCACTCTCTCTCTCTCTCTCTCTCTCTCTCTCTTTCTCTTTGTCCTTGCATATCTCCCTCACTCCCTCTCCATATTGATATCCCTGTACTTTTATAATAGAGTGAACTCAACTGGTTAGAAATGAATACCAGAAGGTAATAAAGGCTCACAAATATCCATCAAGGCATGACAAGTACCAATACATGGGTTCAGCATCAAATTTGGAATGGACAATGATACAGCCTAATACAGAGACACAAGTAACAAAGAACCGCCCTGGAATGTCATTTGTTTGAAAACTATCCTTGCAGCTTATCTACATGTCCGCCTAGTTTAGATGTCGAGTAGTAGTGTCCACCAATTCTAGTCCCTTTTACAACCACCCGGAACAAAGCAAGCCATTTAGTGCAGGAACATATGGCCAACTTGCCTGTGAGACCTGTAGGACACGTTAGAGAAAAGATGCTTATTCTTTGGTGTATTATAGGATCCATAATTGCACAGTGGTTGTCCCATTTTAATACAGGGACATCTGAATGCTGTGTGGGCGTACAATATGTGGCAGCCATAAATGGTACTGTAGTGCAGCAGGGGAGATGTGAAGAAAAAAGGAAGAAAGAGGAGAGAGAGGAGAGAGAGAGAGAGAAGAAAAAAGGAAGAAAGAGGAGAGAGAGAGAGAGAAGAAAAAAAGGAAGAAAGAGGAGAGAGAGAGAGAGAGAAGAAAAAAGAAAGATGTGTGAAGACAAAACGATGTGTGAAGAAGGAATGAGAAGAAGTCGCTCTAACTACACAGCACGTCCGATTCAGTCAATGTTAATAATTCCTCTCTTCCTCTAAAAGATGAAAGAAAAATGCCCCTCCTGATCCTCAGAAAGATAGACGCTCCTTTTCAAACAGAGTGACAATAGAAACAACACCTCTGTTTGCTAGAATAAATAGTCTCTTGTTATTTGACATTCGGATATTGAAAATTTCTTGCATAGACAAGGATGTACATGTTTGTCATTTGATGTTTATATAGTCTTGCATGAACACTTCCAGTCGATTCTGGGGAAAAAATGATGGGATGTTTAATCCATTTTTTTATGTAAGCTTCTAAATGTGAGCTTTAATATGTTACATTCTCGAGAAACATAAGTCGAGATAAATCAATTTTCATCTTACTTATAAATTTGCAAAACTTGGTAAGGTTATGAATAATTTTGTTCACTGTAACTATTCCTACTTGTATTCCTTTCTCCTGATTGTTGTTGTGTTTTTTTGTGTTTTGTGTTTTTTTTTTTGTTTTGTGTTTTTTTTTTTTGGGGGGGGGGGGGGTTAATGTCAATTGATGGCTTAGGAAGATTAACAATTTTACCAATGGTCCGTCCTTGCAAGATAGCATCCAATAGAAAAGTTAACATATCACCACCTATACAATTTCAACCAAGAAGATGCTGTGTGAAAATTATGCTTTTAACAAATTATTAATTTCTATCAAAGTATATGGAAGTCTGAATAACACAACTTGTATCTGAAATACCCATGGGGAATCATGATAAATGTATATAGTATACAAATAATGAATGGTTACGAGTTCAATAGTGCAAATATTTTCACGAGTTGAACAAAATTAACGTTAATCTTTCAACAAATGAAAATATTTGCACTATTGAACTAATGAAAAACATTCATTATTTGTTTTATACAACATCAAAGAAGATCAAATAGAACGTTAATCAACAAATTATGCTTTACTCCTTATATTTATTTAAGTTGGAGTCAAGCCTTCTCGATTACATACATTCAGATTGCCTTCGCGTCAGATACACACAGGGATACGCGCACAGCAGAGAGGTACGCAGTCTGCATATAACCAAAAATGCACACCCGTGCAATATAACATCTATTGAATGGTGACCTATTGAATATCATGTGACCAACAATATCCTCCAATCAAATGACAAGGATCCATGTAGGTGTTGTATAATATTGACTATTGAGTTTATTGACCAATCATCTACCACCATCATCACAATAAAACACGAGGAACAATAAACACACCTGCAATATTTCATAAAATTCACCACAGAGTTGTTATCACTCACTTTAATCAATTGATTAATAAATTTCAATAACTGTAAAAAAAAAAAAAAAAATCATCCTCTTCAAATAAAACATGAAAAGTATATAAAATATATAAATATGAACATGAATGTATATAATATTTACATTTCGATTAGCTAACAAAATTTCTACATAACAATTACATGCAAGGCACTGATTAGGAATGCTAAGCTTTATGAATACAATATTCTGGAATAATTCAATTACATTGTATATAATTTCTAGTAAATTCATTCAGCAAATCATTTAACTGTCAAAACAAGACCTTGCTCATTTTGAATGATCTACATATGGATACATTATATACAGATACCCCATACAGTCAAACTTGCGCAAGTTGTATCGACTGGGACATATCAAATAGCTTCTACTAAATAGATAAATTTCAATTTACATGAGTAAAAAACACAAGTAAATAAAGGGAGGAGTTTTGTGATATTACCTTTGATATGTGAGTTCGACTTATGCAAGGTTGACTTTATGTATAATGAGAAACATGAAATGGAATATACTTGAATATAAAATATTAGACCCAGTACTGATTTAATTAAGATAAAGTACAATCCTGGTCTATGGGTAAACCAAATTTGTATCATATAGAAAGCGTTTATTTGAAACATTCCCAAATATAACTTGGTAAATATATTCATAGTACTATAATTTGGGGATAAGTAGATTTCACATTAAATATTTACTACATGTACATTGCTCTTAATTTCATTGAGTAAATAAAGTTATAACTTATATTTGCAAAAGCAGCAGATGTCAACCAAGGCACATGAAGAATCACAATCACAATTATACATATTAAGCACCATTATTTTCTTCTCACATATCCTATAATAATTCCTTTTGAAACAAAGTTCCAAATCAACACAGCCTATGTTTAATAAAAATGAATATCTATAAAATGTGTGAAATCACAACTTTATATAATTCAGTAAATGAAGTTGTATAAATCATTGAAATACAAAGTCCATGTATAGATACGGATTTTACGTTTAGTTTGACTATGTAAACAACCCCCGCCCCCAAGAAAAAAAAAAAAATGTTATTACTAGTTTGCTTCCATGTTTGTTTGCCTGTTTCTTGTTTTGCTTTTTTTTCTTCCTCTAAAAGAGTATACTATCTTCTATCTTGGTAGCCTTGGCTATAGCCAAATTAATATTAAAGCACCCAGAGCACCTTACCACTCCATAATTTGGGAACATAAAACAATGCCAATGTAAAATCAATATTAGCAGTTTTGAATACCATATCGGTCTGATCTGGGTTTCAATGTTTGGGTTTTCAGCTGTTTAAGACCCTTTCAGAGTTCATATATTTTGCGTCAGTAAATGAAAGGTACAAAACATTGTTGGGAAAGTCGCACGCACCACACAGATAGGACATACACAACATATTCATAATTCCTGCGAAATTCTACAGAATTTGATGTTGGCTGCAAAAGGGACTTTAAAAGAGAGTAATTTGCCTAATTATCAACTTTCAAATTTTGACAAACACTGCTTTGATTTATAAGGAGTTTCAATCCAATCTAAAATCAGTATCGATGGAAGATCAATCATTAAAGTGAATTAAACCTTAAAAATAAAAATAAAAATGCAACAAAAGTATGAAGACATCTCTCTTTCTCTCGTTTAAATATGCACTTGGAATCTCCTGGAAACTACATCGTTCATTAGTTTTAGATTTAGTGTGCGTTGATGTTATTTTATACAAAAATCTTGTTCCCCCCCCCCCCTCTCTCTTTTTATCATGGAAAATAATATCAAATCTATTAAAATAGTAAAACTATTAATGAAGACCTTTCTTACAAAAAGTTAAGTAGAGGTCATTCCATTATTTCCATTCAGTGCATTTTGCAGCTTCTACGCAATTTGCAAACCTTTGCTATTGGCAAACCAGAACGATAAGTACAAGAAATGAATGTTTAACGTATGTCCAGCATACCCTTATAAAAGTATCAAATGAAGAAACAAGTCTCCTAAAATGCAAGCGGTACAAAAGATCTACACTGCAGCATACACTCTACACCTGAACGGCAAATAACAATATAAAATAAAACTAAAAGCACCAGAAATATACACATTTTTCCCAAAATGGAAATTATTTTAAAAACAACTAGATGGAACTTCGACTGCGCGCAGTCGAAAATGATGCCTCCGTCATAGAGCAAGTTTACAAACCAAAACAGAAGAAATTTTTCAAATTCAAGTTTCATTATAATCCATTAACAGGTTCTCAGAATATCGTGATTACAAAAATCTACTCAGTTCATTGGCTCTGCAAGATGTCCTGAGTTAAATAGTAATCCATCTGTCAGTTCTAATGATAATGCGATCACAAGCTATTTTTGCATACATAATGAGCCCTGTGACCTTTGACCTTTGACCTCGTGACCCCAAAATCTAATCAGTTCATCGGCTCTGCAAGATACATACATGACCAAAGTTTGGCAGGAATCCATCAATCGGTTCTTGAGATAACGCGATCACGAGCTGTTTTTGCATACATAATGAGCCCTGTGACCTTTGACCTCGTGACCCCAAAATCTAATCAGTTCATCGGCTCTGCAAGATACATACATGACCAAAGTTTGGCAGGAATCCATCAATCGGTTCTTGAGATAACGCGATCACGAGCTGTTTTTGCATACATAATGAGCCCTGTGACCTTTGACCTCGTGTCCCCAAAATCTAATCAGTTCATCGGCTCTGCAAGATACATACATGACTAAAGTTTGGCAGGAATCCATCAATCGGTTCTTGAGATAACGCGATCACGAGCTGTTTTTGCATACATAATGAGCCCTGTGACCTTTGACCTTTGACCTCGTGACCCCAAAATCTAATCAGTTCATCGGCTCTGCAAGATACATACATGACCAAAGTTTGGCAGGAATCCATCAATCGGTTCTTCAGATAACGCGATCACGAGAACGGGACGTACGGACGGACGTACGGACGGGACGTACGGACGTACGGACGGACGGACGGACGGACAACCCGAAAACATAATGCCTCCGGCTACTTCGTAACGGAGGCATAAAAATATATATGACTATCAATGGAACTAGAATGGAAATGAAATATTAAACCTTGTTTGGTCAGTCATGTACAAGCATATAAACGCCTCCCTGTCTCAATAAGTAAACAATATGAATTTGAGGGAATGCTATGGGCAAAGTGCTGTCAATATATATATGTCAACAGGATTTTTATGCAAATATTCAAAAGAAAAATAGACATAGTCTTTCTGCATTTCTCACAAGTTTCCTTGCCTATATAATAGGCTAGATCTGAACGGATGGAGCACACAAACATAGTACTGATTCAATTCCAATTCATTCCCATTTAGAAGCTATAAAGATCAATTTTAACATTAAATATACACATTAATATGTCATAACTTCTTGATATTATATATGGAAGGTCTGATAATTTGTTAAAGGCCTCTTCACTTAAATACGAGATGTTTCATTCAGCTGTCTAAGATACATTGCTGTATTCACTATAATAAAATTGAATTCATATTGGCATTTCATCACATTAGCATAGTTTGAATCATACACACAGTATTTCGCTGGATGTATAGTTCAAAGTTTCAGGTAATGTAATATCATTGAGAGATCAGCTCCTTTAGAAATTTTCTAGTTTACCCACTGAATACATAGCCATAAAAAACTGGGCCTGGGCATTATTAATTCAAAATGCACGTTCTCCCAAAAATCAACATTCTTTCAACAGATTAAGGTAAGCGTGGACAGCTTCTAACTTTGCATAGAAGCTTCCTGCATTCAAGGCATCCAAGAATCTTCACTTTTGATGTTGATGAAGTTTATCTCGATGTGGTAGCCTCGAAAAACATGTACGGATATGATCAAAGAGTTTTGTGCTATAAATAGCTTGAGATGGCTATAAAGAAAGCGCTATACATTGGCATATTCCGTTGCTGTAATATCCCCAGTAACAGATATGCCTCCGGATGGCTTGGCTCCTCCTGATGCCTTAGCACCTGATGAAGCAAAGGAAAGATTGTCATATCCATCAAGCTCCTCCATGGAGTTTGCACGAAACGGGTTCGGATGCCGCTTTCCCGCCTGCGCGTAATTTGACAGGTCATTCATGTTTGGGGCGTCGCCATTCATGGCCACGCCCGCGGAGTACCCAACCGCGCCTTCCGCACTGCCATCGTCAGCAGCTGGGCCAGTTGCGCCCCCAACCGCTCCTTCCGTTGCATTGGCCACGCCCGCTCCCGTTGCCTTACTGACAGATCCTACTGGATACTTGAGGTATCTCTGATCATCAATGTCCCGCCCACGCTCGCGGTTATTCTCTAGATCATGGAGCGCCGCCTCAAGGCGTGGCGTTGGATCCGCCGCGGACGCTCCACCAGGTAACCGCCCTCTAAGGCTGCCTTTCTTGCTGCCTTTCCTTTTCTCCTTCTTCTGTTCTTCTTTGAAGGATGCACTTGCGAGGTCCTTCTCGGCGAGGTCGTAGTCGATGTCGGGCGGGAGCTCGACGTCGGGTTTGTCCTTGATGATGTCTCCCTTGCTGTCAATCGGTAGCAGGTAGTCTTCCATCTCTGGAGGGATATCCTTCAAACGAGAGTAATCCACTTTGCCATCTCCTGCAGACAAAATTAAATATCATTACAGATTTCTATTTCCATCCAGCTCAAACATGTAATAACACTGAAACACTCCTTGTCATTCCCAAACTTTCAATTTGAATTAAAATTAAAATATAATTATAGAGGAATCCTCACTTTTACCCAATCACCAGATGTTACTCTCCATATTTGTTGTTCTATGACAGAATATAAAACATAATATCGAAGTGGATAGCACTATACTATGCACAATCTTATGCTATACATTTTAAAGTTTATTGGTGCCGTGAATTTTATGTACTGAATATTCATTTGTATCCATTTGCATTGTAATCTTCAATAATAATAATAATAATAATATCTAAGATTTATATAGCGCTGGTATACAGATATAGTTTCTTAGCGCTTTACAAAACAAATGAAATGAAAATTACGGTTAAACTAAATATGTAATAAGGATCAACAAGAAATGTGCAATGAACAAAGACTAAAATTCCATGTACACTGCTTATTCAAGAATATGTGCAATCCATGAAATTACAATGGGTCAATAACGCCAAAACGTTTTATTGTAATTACCTCTTATATCAAAACCTCATTTGTCAAAGTTTCAAACTGATAGCAGTTTAGGTACACCATCCTTACAAATCGACTCAGCAACTCAAATAATTACTCACCTTCAAATGCGAAGTTATCAGCACCATTTGGTCCAACTGATTTCCTCCTGTAATCTTGGATCATCTCCTTCAGCATCTTGAAAGATGGACGGTCTTCAGTTGATCGCTCCCAGCATCGTCTCATCATCATGTAACTATGGCAACCAAAGAAAATAGTTGAATAAGAATAGATTTATATTCATGTAATTCATTCAGAGTGTGTCATGCTCTAAAGTGAAATAAATGTAGAATGTAGAGGTAATTGTACATTATATTCAAATCAACTATTTCATGTTGTTCCTCAAAGCTTATATTTTTTTTAAGGGCTACCTTGCGTTCTGGTACCAAACGACAACGTACTATACATGAAACAGTTTACTGTTATTTTAAACAAAATTCCTCATAACTTTATATTTTCCAACAAGAACAAAGATGAAAAATACATTATCTACTATTAATGCACCAGTTAATATTATTCTATCCACAAACAATGTAACAAAGACATATAAATCACACTAATCATATCAAAGGAAAAATATAAACCCATGTCATGCCACCAAAGTCACAAACCTGTATCAAAGATGAAATATCACAAACAAGGTTTCAATCATAGCATCTGTTTTTAAGTTCAAATTGATGCAACACATTGTTTTGTGATATAACTTCACAGTTCATAAATCTAATTTTGAATTGAATTGATTCAAATTTCACCGAGAGAGGCAAGCTCTCTTTTTTCGCTGTTGAGATACTATTCAATATCAAATTGGGAGTGGTTCAATCTGACTATGGCAAGTGAGATGGTTAAGAATACTATGTGCATAGCCTGTACCTTAGTAGCCAGCTTTAAGACTGAGGTGCAAAAAAAACAGTTGCGCTAGGATTGAGCCTGTTCTTTTTAACCGCACATAGATTAGATCTTCCACAGCACTGTACATATAACTGCACAACTTCAAGATACACCGACAACATGGTGGCCTGTACTTCAACTGAAGAAGAAGAGGGAGACATGTACTTACATTTCATCAGGGCATTGATCCGGTTGACTCAGCCTTCCACCAGCCTCCACAAACCTTAGGACCTCTACGTTTGACCTGGCAGGATACGGCTGCTGACCTCTTGACATGACCTCCCACATCAGGATACCAAACGCCCTGCAGAACAACAACAAGGTATATAAACATCAAAGGGTACATACACTGACATTGAGAGCCAGAGGGGCATTAAACTCTATTTACTGCTTTTAAGAATGAGTTAATCCTTTCTGGCTCTTAGCAGAAGACTCTTTAGAAATTGAGATAATAAGCATCAATTTAAGACCAAAAACACCCACATCAATTCTTATAATGTTGCCCTGATGTCAAGATGAACATGAACCCATGTACTCATGAACCCTGCATGATGTGTTGTATACATGTATTCATATACATGTAGTGAAGTAAAGATGATGCACAAATTACCTGGACCAGGGCACAAATACATTCAATTCAATTCTTTATTCAACCAGTGTCAAACAATTTACAATGAAAATATACAATATACAATATTATGGTTAAGACCCATTAGAAGCAGAAATCTGCTTGTAATCGGGGCCCTGTAACAAACCAATGACCTTCACCGCATTTTTTGTAACATATTTAGCACTTTTGCTACATAAATCCACATTTATTAACATCATTGCAATGATTTCAACTCTTTCACTTACCAGACGTCAGACTGGACACTGAAGTAGCCGTCCATCAGGCCCTCTGGTGCCATCCAGCGGACAGGGAGGAGACCCTCACCCTCTTTCCGGTAGTAGTCGTTCTTGTAGATGTCTCTGGCCAGGCCGAAGTCACCTATCTTGACCACTCGCTCGTGAGCCTCGTAAGACTTGGTGGACACGAGACAGTTCCTTGCCGCAAGATCCCTACAAATAAAAAGAAATTGGGTGCATGAATGTCAGGATCCCTACAAAGTACAGCAAATTTTACCCGTGAATGACCCCTTGAAATGGTTATGTATTTACATTAAAGTAACATTTGAATGCCAGACAATCGCTCCACGATCAATCCTACACTGGTCAAATTCATAAACTTAAACCCTGGACCAAACACCACACATAACGCTTTAAATAGAGACTTAGGTAGAAAGCGCTTTATATAAAGCGTTGATGATGATGATGATGACGATGACGACGACGACAATGACAATGACTACGACGAAAATGATGATCATTGTAATCATTATTACCCTTAAATCCTAACCCTGAACTTAATCTAAAACCCAGGTGCAAC
The DNA here is from genome assembly GCA_035222895.1 of Strongylocentrotus droebachiensis. NCBI lineage: Eukaryota > Metazoa > Echinodermata > Echinoidea > Camarodonta > Strongylocentrotidae > Strongylocentrotus > Strongylocentrotus droebachiensis. The sequence goes on along the minus strand of JAVYIG010008768.1, from coordinate 67,799 downwards.
TCCACCTCTAAACCATTTATCTCTGACAAAATAAAGTTCAGAGCAAAGATCACCATTGAAAGTGTTAGGCCACCCAAAAATAGCACAAACCCCAGGTTTTACACAAATTTGAAAGCCAATGTGAGTTCTCATTGATACATGTCAATGATAGTCTCCAATGAAACTGTCTTATGTGCTCATTTATTTGGTTATTTTCTCTGTCATTCCTAAATTCTTTAAATATTCAAATAAGACATAGATGAACCAGGAGATAAAATAATTTTATCAAGATGAAAACACATGAGAATTGCGTGCACTTGTAAAAATATGGCGACTGGCAGGAATGCTCCCCGCAAGAAGTGGAGAATGTGCATACATTGTGTGCGCGTAAGCCTGAATATAATGTATATATCTGTAAAGCTCTTAGGCACATCGTTGTATCAATGTATTGGGCGCTATATAAAAGCGGAATATTATTATTATTATTAAGTATTTCTCACCTATGCACAAAATGCAATTCTTCCAGATGCTCGCAACCCTTGACCGTATCCAGAATAATTTCAATTTGGTCCATGAGCGTAATCTTGCTATTGGTAGGAGCCGGCATCCTCGCTGCCCGGATGTAGGACAGCAGGTCGCCACCGTCCATCAGCTCCTGGATGATGTATTGTGGGTCATTGGCCAGGCACACACCCATCAGTAATACAATGTTGGGATGCTTGAATTTTCTGATAAAAAGGGGGGAAAAGATATTATGTGAAAAAAAATACATCTCAATCTAAACATTCTGTGGTATAGACATTTAATTTTGTTTGTTTTGTGCATTAACATGTCAATATATTTCATTTTCAAATAAACACTATAGCATAAGAAATAAAATGGATGAGATAATGTTAGGGTGCTTGAATTTTCTGAGAAAAAAAAGGGAGAAAATGTGAAGAAAAAAATACATCTCAATTAGATCTAAGTGTTCTGTGTTCTTTCATTTGTTTTGTGCATACACATGTTGATACATTTCATTTTCAAATAAATATTATAGCGTAAGAAATCAAATGGATGAGATCATTTTACCTCATTTCACTAACTTCAATATTCTACCTTACTACTTTTAGGGGAAAAATGCCAAAGTTGTTGTCTTTTTTAATAAAAACTGTGATATAGTACCAGTACCTTCTTAATAATTTTCAAACAATACGACAAGAAAAGTGTATTTTCATTGTGCAAGTACTAAATACAAAGATAACAAAGTTTAAAAAATTATCAACTAAAATTTTATATTTTACCTTTTAATGCCAGATAAATATACTTTATTTTGAATTTCATATTTCAAGGGTTAAAGAGTTTTGTCAAAAAAGGAAGGGATCATTAAAACTGTAATAGGGATGAGGGGGTTAACAGAATTCTTCACATATGTGTAACTGCCATTACTTTTAGTTGTACCATTACCAGTCAGGTTTAATCTTGAAGATCATAAAAGAAGATGTTGATGGCAATATTTTGCATGAAAAAGAACAATGATTTGCATTGTTTTGTACTTTTTCCTACCCATCACATACAGTATTTCCACATACTAGATGTGTACATTTTCAAGCTGTTTAACAAATTACTCTGACTTTCAGACAAGTATGCCAATAACATTTTAATCAACCATTTAATTCCAAGTTTCTATGCTTTACTTATGCTACCTCTCATCATATCTGAGTTCAATAAGTGCAATATCAATCTAATTCTCATATCTGGAAATTATCTCGCTCAAAAATGGGTTATCACGCAGCTACCGTCATTGAGTACACATTATGTCACGTCTCATTGTACTTCAAACATATGCAGACATGACCTTAATAGATATTGGGTCCTCTCAAACTTTCAAGACCTTTGATAAACTGTTATGTCAACATAATAGGGTACCCTTTAATTTTTTTCAAATTCTCAACAGGAGTTGCCATAATATTTATTCACGTTAAATCATCTTTTATATAAGTTCCAGGGAAAGAGTTAAAATGTATAGAAACAAGGAAAGTAAGAAATCCCCGCGAGTAGTGCCCAAGGAAAGCCAAAAGTATCTTGTTCCTGTCGTAGAGCCTTTCCTCACTAGTCAGTGGTTTACAAACGTATACATGTACAGTTATCGTTGTTCCTCAGCAGAGAGGCACATACAGAAGCAAGAAATGAATACAGATATTTAAAGTCTATCTGCACTATTTTGGCCAGGAGGGATTAGACCTCCCTGCATGGTCACTAGCACGTGGTTACATGTATCTCATCAAATCAGCTCTCAATTAACATAAGAAAAAGGGAACCATGGGGCATCAACGGGTACCGCTTAGGCATTGTTGGCTATATAGAGGGCGCAAGTAGCTACAAGTAGTGCAGTCCCGCTTTAAGAAAAAATCATAAAAAGCGCTTTATTTTGGTCCTAAAAACAACATCTTGCACGCCCAAAGAAAGATAAAGTAGGGCTCCACACTATTTTGGGGGAAGGGGATCCAAATTGAACTACCCTGAACTGAGGGTCTGTATGTACAAGCGCTATGAAAAAATATCAAATTTGGGGAGGTCCAGATTTCGATTTGGGATGTCCATGTGTCCCTGGTGCCTGTGATCGGGTGTCACGCACTGGATAAAGGCAGGAAATGTCACACACTTACCCCATAACTGTGGCTTCCTTCAAGAATTCCTGTTTATCTTCATCTGTAGCTCCCTTTCGTAAAGTCTACAAGAGGACAAGAAATATTTTTAAATAATAAAATAAGATAATAAATATGTTTATACAGTGAAACCTGTCTGCTAAGACCATCCAAGGGAAGCAGGAAAAAACTGGCCATTGTAGACAGGTGGCCTTTCGGACACAGATCCTACAATACACATTTCATCATAGAAGGATGGAATATACATGTAGGTGGCTCAAAAACCTCTTGATAAAGGGGTAAGGTACATGTACTGTACGTCAACATTCTGAAATGTAAAATGTTAATTTTTAATGAAAAACGAACAATGTAGCAGGGATTTTTTTTTTAAATGCGGTTTGCTGTGTCCTATCTAAATGAGTCCTAAGGGTGAGAAAGAGTGCTAAGTCTTGATATGTCCAGACTTAATTCAACACATTTATTCTGAAAGGAAAATAATATTCATTTAGGTTATAGAATTCATGCTTTTTTCTTCATACTGAACAGATCCCTTAGAACAGATTAAGAATATAAGAATAAGAAAATATAAAGTACCGGTATATAAAATCTGATCATTTATTGCTTTCCAAATAAACTACACTGCAAATATCAAAGTGACTGTCACCCAATACGACCCAATACACTTTGGAGTTTGCTACTGAATAATTGACACCACTCGACCTTCACACCCTGTTACGAGGGGGAAAATATTTGACTTTCTACGTACGTACCACACAGGTATTTATTTCTTGTTTTACACCCATTTCACAATCTTGAAGAAAAGCAATGTCTATATTTGCTTTTCATAAAAACAGATTTAATATGATATGAAATGGATTTATAAAAGAGCAATAAAAAATGCATCCTTTAGTTGACAATCTGATAAACATGTGTAACATGAATTATGATTTGAAAGAGCCAACCGTTAGTCATTGATGAAATTTTTCTTGTCTTCAGTTTTGAAAGTATGAATAAACTTTTGAACTGAGAATAGTAGGAAAAATTGAGCTGTATTCAATATACTTTTCTTTGTCTTAAAAATGCATTTTTTGTTGTTGTACATATCAATATTCTTTAGTTGCAAGAAATACTTCCTTGATGATCATAATTGTCATCAAAAAAAATATAAAGGTTGAAAAGGATATCATATGACCCAGGTCATTATTTACCATAGACAATATAGGGCTATCATGTTACATAACACAAGTTAAACGTGGAAATAGATATGGTACAAAATGAAACGCTGTTTATGTACTGGGTTTTAGAAAGGTCAACTACAGTGTATATCCTCAAAGTCAGTTTCAAGTATACTGTAGTTATACAAGCATCCAGTTTCTTTGTTTCATATGTACGTGTCTACAGGTCTACTTGCAATGTCTACATTCTTTCTCTTCATGACTTTGGCAATGACAACAAAAATATGATTACTTTAATTGATGAATCGGCAAACTGTTTGTTTTGTTGCATAAACTTCAACCTTTTATCTGTGTATGACAAACTGTTGAAGATATTGATATGATTTATCAATAGTACTTCAAAATGAAGATATTGAGATAACTTAACAATATAATATCGGTTCCGAACAAATCATTGAAATCTACTTCACATTTTATAATCACTATCGAGGGTTCAAACTTATACCAATTCAACAATAAAGCCCTTGAATAGTGATATAACCAGTAGCCTTTATACACAACAAATTCCTAGGTCAGGGGTTCTCAAACTTTTTTTCCTTGGCGGTCCAAATGTGATTTCCATGAAAGCTAAAAGGTCTGAATCAATGGGCAAATTTAGTTTACTTGATCAATTATTTCCATTGATGTAAGTTTACATAAATGTCTTTACAAGAAAAACAGTCAAAAGTGGAAGTTCTGGTACACATGTAGAGTACATCAGTATGATAAGTAGCACTGGTTTCCGGCAATAAGCTGCTTAAACATTGACACAAATGTAGTGAATGCAAGACAAAGGCAATGATGCAAATGTTCAGACAATATACTCCTCAAATTTATAGAAATGGCACTTGTATACTGAAGAAAATGAGGTTTGTTTTAAGGTCCATATCTGATCTCAGCCGAAGATGGAGGGGTGCCCCCATTCAAATCTTGATCATGACATGACAAAAAATGGTGTGGGGGGGGGGAGGGGAGGTATTTCACAATCCAAATTAATTATTTGAAATCTCTAGACATCAATTTCTACCCCTGAAGACTACAGTCACTGACAAGACACCAAAGTCCTGGCCTCTCCCCCCTCCTCAAGAAGATGCCTTGAAAGAGACTTACCTTCACTGCAACTCTAGCTTCGCCAGTCCCGTCTCCAAGGATATCAAGGGCAGATCCCTCGAACACCTCACCGAACGCACCACTCCCAAGGAAAGTGATCAGCTTCAGTCGCTCTCTTTGGAATATAGGAAGAAGAACCTCCTTGCCATCATGTCTGTTTAAGTAAAAACAGAAATCAAAGGAAAATAGTTTTTTTTTTCACTTTGATGTAATGTGAATGTAAAATATAGCCTGAAAATATGAAGAGTAAGAGAGAGATATATATATATGTACAAGGAAGGAGATAGAGAGATGGGGAGAAGAACAAAAAGAAAGCCCATAAGACAAAGACAAAGGATTATCTGTTATTGATCTCAAGGTGACCTATACAAATTCAGTATGTATTCAGTAGATGTATGTATCTCTCATAAGGAGCAATAAGTTCATGGGTACTTGTGGGGAAAAAAGTCCTTCAACTCATAAGCTTCTCATCAAATTAAAAAGCTTGCCATGAGGTGGAGAATTATCATATTCATCATCTCATAACTGCCATGCTCAGACATATGCTCCAGGGACAATTTCTCTGAGCTTTATATTGTCGAAAATATAGGGTTAGGGTTATGATTGTAATAGGGATTTTGGGTTAGGTTTAGGTTTAGGGTAAGGTATATTGTTTGGTCCAGAGGTGAGGTTAGGAATCTAGTGGAGTGTTTCACAAAGACTAAGATCGACTTTAAGTTGGACTAACTATGGCAAGCCGCTCATGCCACTGTTTGCTCTCACCATTATGATCTTTAGATAATATTTTTTACTTCAATAATGAATTATAAAAAAAACTAGATGGAATTCGACTGCGCGCAGTCGAAAATGATGCCTCCGTCATAGAGCAATTTTACAAACCAAAACAGAACACATTCTTCGAATTCAAGTTCAATTGTAATCCATTAACAGGTTCTCAGAATATCGTGATTACAAGCAATTTCTCATATACATATATGACCCTTTGATCTTTGACCTCATGACCCTAAAATCTACTCAGTTCATTGGCTCTGCAAGATGTCCTGAGTTAAATAGTAATCAATCTGTCAGTTCTAATGAGAATGTGTTCACAAGCTATTTCTGCATACATAATGAGCCCATGACCTTTGACCTTTGACCTTATGAACCAAGAATCTACTCAGTTCATTGGCTCTGCAAGTAACATACATGACCTAATTTTGGCAGGAATCCATCAATCAGTTCTTGAGAACGCGATCACGAGCTGTTTTTGCATACATAATGTGCGTTGTGGCCTTTGACCTTTGACCTCGTGACCCCAAAATCTAATCAGTTCATCTGCTCTGCAAGTAACATACATGACCTAAGTTTAGCAGCAATCGATCAATCGGTTCTTGAGATAACGCAATCACGAGCTGTTTTTGCATACATAATGTGCGCTGTGGCCTTTGACCTTTGACCTCGTGACCCCAAAATCTAATCACTTCATCTGCTCTGCAAGTAACATACATGACCTAAGTTTGGCAGCAATCCATCACTCGGTTCTTGAGATAACGCGATCACGAGCTGTTTTTGCATACATAATGAGCCCTGTGACCTTTGACCTTTAACCTCATGACCCCAAAATCTAATCAGTTTTTTGACTCTGCAAGATACATACATGACCAAAGTTTGGCAGGAATCCATCAATCGGTTCTTCAGATAACGCGATCACGAGCTGTTTTTGCATACATAATGAGCCCTGTGACCTTTGACCTTTGACCTCGTAACCCCAAAATCTAATCAGTTCATCGGCTCTGCAAGATACATACATGACCAAAGTTTGGCAGGAATCCATCAATCGGTTCTTCAGATAACGCGATCACGAGAACGGGACTTACGTACGTATGTACGTACAGACGGACGGACGGACGGACAACCCGAAAACATAATGCCTCCGGCTACTTCGTAACGGAGGCATAATTAAATTCTGTACATTTGTGGCCATGATTTATACATCCCTTGAGCGACCAATGCCAGTAAATGGTGAGAGCAAACATGTGGCATGAACGCCATAATTAAGTCAAACTTAAAGTCGATCTTAGTCTTTGTGAAACACCCCCCAGTTAGTGTATGATATTGAACGCAGGGCTATCGTTACTGGAGCATGTGCCATACAACCTTGCCTTACATGAAAAGCACTTTCAAATGACAATTTTAGAGCTGGAGAGACATACAGACACACAAACAGAAATGTGTACACCATAAGTTTTTTGACATACAAGAAAAGGGTGAAAATCAAGCAAATACTTAATCATTGAGTGACCTTTTACTTACATTCCAGTTCATTTCTCTCTCTCTCTCTCTCTCTCTCTCTCTCTCTCTCTCTCGCTCTCTTTCTCAGCCACCCTTCATCAAACAATATGTTCACTCATGAAAGACATATTTGTTCTTCAACTATTTGTTCATTCATAGAAAGTCGCTTTGTGATTGCTGCTCATAAACTCTTTGACATTGTTGACTGTGCGACGTCGTATTTACACAGGCAGAACAAATTCCAGAGCATTCATTTTTACTATTTTACAATAGGTTTTACAACAGATGTGATAAAGTACATATACTTCCACACCTTTATTTTATCTGTTCATCGTATTACTCTAGCAATATGGCCTACTATATACAACTGTATGTTGTTGATACGTGGTGCATTTATACATGTATCTCTTGATACTTTACCCCAATACTGAATTAATCTATATAAATATGCACAAGATACTGGATAATGCAGGTAGTTTGCGATGAATTAGAACTAAACAATCCCCCCCCCCCCCCCCCCCCCATTTGAAAAGATGAGTTTGAGGGATATAGGATGATAGTCTTGCTGGTTCCAGACCTCAATCAAATCAAATCAGATAATTTTTCAATATCAAAAGGGATGGAAAATTCAGTAAGCCCAGAGTCTATGCTACTGATAAGCCTGTCTTATATCAGAAAATTACAGAGTAGCCGTATGTTCACAAAAGTGTATCGACTTGTGTAGCTTTTGATTCATATTTACTTACTTACATTTGTATTCATCACAAACTAATTAACCCCTTGTACACACAGGTAATGATAAGAATTAAAAGATAAGATGATATTCACATGTGTAGTCATGTGCTAGCAGCTGCTCATTCTACATTACTTATCCAAGGTGACTGGTTCTTTCTGGTTCATTCTGGCTCATGACACTAAAGTCTTGTATAGGTACATACAGTTAACATTCATATCCTTATTAAGTTATGTAATTTGTTAAGTATTCATACAAGAGGATATAATATATAAAGTTCATGTGAAGAAACATCGTACCCTAACAAAATAAGCAAAAGGGGGATATGCACAATGTAAGTATGTCATAATTTTGGGAGGTCTTTCCTTCAACAGCATGAGATATGTGACTGCTAATATAGGCATTACTCATTCAAATGATATAAAGGCTTCTCTCTCTCTCTCTCTATCTCTCCCTAAATCTCTCAATAAATTTCACCATTGAAGCATACCGGTATGCAAGTATCAATATTCAATAGCCTTGAATACTAGATATACATACCTGTACATTTACTTGATTCCATGAGCCTTCTTGAGCACATTAGTCGAGGTGGTAAATTATAAATACATTATATTATTATTATCCTTATCATCGAAAGGATAACTGGTGATTATCATATTTGACTTACGTGACAGCATAGTTAGAGTTTTCCTGACGTATCGCCATGTTAGGATAATTCCTGAGCTGAGCAAGCTCCACGTCTTCCTGGAACTGCGGCCACTTGCCCCCATCACTCTTCCGATGACGGCAAACTGATGAGAACAGGGGGAAAGGGGTAATTCAATTCAAAGTTTATTCATCGCTCTTCATAAAAACATTTAAAACAGACAAATACAGAAAGCAATGATAAAAAAAGAACAAGATAGTGATAAAAAACTACTATGGCAATTTATGAGAGCATTGGGGATAAGCAGAAAGGAGGAATTTCTTATATGAAAGCCTACTTCTAATAAAATAAAACACACAAATACAGAAGAAGAACAAAGAAAGAACATATTATCATGTACAATCAGAGTAAAAAAAGACTAACAGGAGAGTGTAACAAAATTTACTGTACAAAAGTGTCAAAGTTGCCCATGCGCTTCTACTAATTATTATACTTATTTAACAGAAATTGTTTATATCTTATTTTGTAAACATTGAGAGTTTTACTTTTACATAATTTCCATAATACTATTCTATATTACGGGTCCTTTAACAAAAAAATGTTCATACATGTCGCTGTTATTTTGGGGAGATGATAATTTAGGACATTTTAAAGGATAAGGATGCAGAAAGCAGAATTTAGAGATATCATACATTGTATCTGAACATTAATCAATATTGAATTTTATATTTATATATTTTATTACTTATTATTATTTTATTTAAACAGGCAATCTAAATTTAAAACTAATCTGAGATTCACAATCATAATAAACAATACATGTATCTACCTGCAAACCTTCCACAGAAAATAAAACAAACCTTCAACAACAACAACAAAATATATACCAGTATATATTCATAAATTATTTAAAAAAATAGAAATCTCTCAAGGTAAAATAACAAATCTTTTATGTTTCAACATGGAATGTTCATAAAGATAGTTATTTCAGGATGATAACTTTAGTTTGAATATCAGAGGACATCAGAGCCACATGTTTGTATACACATATATCCAAAAGTTGTTTCAGGGCAAACAAAAACTAGTACGGGACCTTTTTATAAACATGAAGCTTTTGCAATAAACTGGGGAATCTATTGCCTGTGCAAATCTGCAAACATTGCACTTAAATGGATGCGAGGACATGTCTATTCCTGGCAAGGATGACAGAAAAGTAGGTAGTCTGCTACGGAGCCAAGCGAGTAATAACTCTTTGTGAAACAGTTACTGGTATTCTAACTGGCTCACAGGAGATAAACAATGTTGTTGTTTTTTCACTCACCTAGGACAATAATGATGATGGCTACAATGACCAGAACCCCTACCACGGCTCCTATGATGATATATACTGTGCTGTCAGCTGCGGAGCAAATCAAAAGAGATAACAGAATTAAATCATTGTCCAGTGTTTTTCATTTACAAATTAGCAGCTTCTATAGAGTACAGAAGTGTGACGTCATATTCGCCAAGTTGTCAAGGTAGCTGATTCAAAAAAAATTTGTGCCAAACAAAGGCGTGGTAACCACACCAGCGCCAAACAATGAGTTTGCCCTGCTCCAGTTCGTTGCTTGAATTATGTCGCGGTGAACCTCATGCACAGGCTCTGTTGTTTGGAACCAGTAACCGAGACGACGCAATTAGGAAATAAAGAACACTGTCTTCCTTGGTTGGTCTTCATAGACAGGTATCTCTGTAGTAATAATAATACTGTACATTCCTTGGTCGCTGAACTGGTTTATAAAGAAGCAGTCATTATTATTATTATTATAAGGATTCCCAACGCCATTTCATAACCACTAAAGCAAACTCTGACATAACTTATAATAATAACTTACTTGAAGGATTGGGTAAGACCGCAGCATCGCTGGTAGGACTGTATGGTCCCTCGTAGTCAACATTCCTGGCCTTGACCCGAAAGCTGTATGAGTCACCCACCAAGAGGTCAACAATGATCCAATTGGTAAGAGACCCGTCGTAGACTTGATTCCACTCTCCCGTAGACATAGCTCTGAAAAAGGAACAAGAATTGTTACGAAGAAATGACTACGTTGAATAACAACACTGATTATGCAACAAAATTATATCCCAAATTTAAAACAAGAGGTTAACTATGACCAAGTAAAGGACTGGATCCTTGGTAGACTTGGTTCCATACTCCTGTACCCATACCAGTTCAGAAAAATGAAACATGAAACAACGATTATGCTACAAATGTACTTTGAAAAGCTGAGCAACAAAACCCTTGTATTTCAATAGAGCAGTATTCAACTGACAAAATAGACAAAATAAAGTATTCTCCTCAGCAAAGCCACCTTATTTCTCCTATCAATCCCTTCCTCCCCCTTCACAGCCCCAAACCTTCCCCAGGCATGCATTTCAATTGACATTGGTAAATTCCATTGCTTGGATCTGCAAGCACAAGTACCTGGTTTCAAGTGTATATTGAAGAGTTCCAGGTCCATTAGCTCTGTTCGGTTCTGTCCATCGAACCACGTAAGTTACTGGATCTGTTCCAGTTTCTGTTACTGTGGGGACCCCTGGGGCATCTGGGCTGTCAGCTGATCAACAAAGATAAAGAAAAACAAAAAATGATTAAATGAGCAACAAAACACAGGATTTTTGTCCAGTATTATCAGGAATTCATGAACAATATTTTTTTATGTATAAACACCAACAGTCCTTTTTCAGGACTACACACCCTCAAGAAAGATTACACAGAGGTCTTTTCAGGACTCCTCAATCCTCCCTCTCTCTCATGTGGTGCATCCGCAAGCCTACTGTATAAACACAATAATGTTAAAGCTTTATAACAAATAGGCCAATTTCATAAAGTAACCAAATTTAATGCAAATGTCTTTGAGAAGTGCCTCAATATGAATTATTTCTCTCCCCTTTTACAAACACTTGTGTTTCATAGTCAGCTGCAAATTCAAACATTATGTGTTGCTCCATAATGTAGGACTAACATCAAGCATCAATTCATGGGCCACTGATCCATAATGCCAACATTTGAAAATCAGAAATCTGTACAAATTATGCTATTTTAAAAAAAAAGAGGAACAGTCCGAACTCTCCTATTCAATACTACAGACAAATTTGTACAGGAAGAGGAACACCTGCATTAAAATGATAATTATCTTCTCCCAAAAAGAGGAATGTTCCTCTTTAATCTGAACAGTTGGCATGTATGCTGATCAACAAAATCTACTTTACCTTCAGTCCTCAACGATAAGAGACCTTCATTCCCAGTGTATTCATACTCCTGACCGGATCTATAGAGAACCCTGGAGCGTACCCGATAGTCGGTGTAGGGGAGCAGTGGGTCGGTCTCCCCCTCACCAATTGTTACGTTGTATCGGACCCCTGAGGTTGTGTTGCCTGTGAGGGCATCCTGCCATTCGGAAGAGGAGGCCTGAAGAAAGAACAGATTTTTGTCGTCATTGGACAGGTTATTGGACAGATGATCAGATCTTTGTTTTTCTGTCATTTGTTGAAAATTCTAAAAAATAATTACCCCTAGATATCAAAATAGTATACAACACTTATAAAGAATTTGAAATAAAAAGATTTCTTTTCCAACTTTCAAAAAATATTTATGATTTGTGAAGTTGGATCATAGAACAGACTAACATTGAAGAAGGGTAATGTGATTGTTAATTTGTCTAAAACAATTATACTTGTCACATATTTTTGTAAACTTGATTGCACTAAAATTATTAAGTACGGTAAGACTGCATTATTAGTGCTATCTTGCGTCTTTCTCTACTGCTACTGTTTTTCATCTACATTACTTCTTTTTTTCAGGAACCTATATTATACAAGCATTGCTTTTTAATAGGTTCCTCACATTCTACTTAATCTATTATATGAATTGAGAATCATTGATATGTGTTCATTAATACTGCAATTATATTGTATAATTTGTTATTTTATATGTATGTTTATATTTTCTGGAACAATAAAACTTGAAACTTGAAAGTTGAAACTTGAATAGAACAGACAACAGACCTCTCTATACTGGATCCAATGGAACATGACACTATCATCATCAGGAGCCAACCAGGAGACTGACAGGGTGGTACTGGTCTTGGACGTCTCTTCAACCATGGCTGGCTCCTGGAAGGTTGTCTCTGTCTCTGTCTGACTGGTGCTGAAGGAATCTGAAGATACTGAGGCTTGGTAGGACTCGACCTGATGAAGAGAACATAAGTTAAAGTGTAATGAGAAAGAGTTCCATTAATATTTCCACAATTTGGTTGAAGCTATCAAAGCTACATGTAGGTTACACATTGCGCATTTCAAATGTACTCATGTAAGTTTGCAGAGAAGTTGGTAATTTGGACCTAAACTCATTCAAACATGAGACATTCATGTACAATGCTTATATTACTTCATTTGCCGCAGCATTTACCTTTCGAACCATGTACTAATTCATGTCAGAATGAGGGTTTAGTTTTTAATTTTGTGGGGAGAGAGAGAGGGAGATAGAAAAAAAAAAACATGGTACATGTATCACCCCAAGCAACCCCACCCCTGCTTCCAGGAAATTAAACCATCTAAAGAAATCATCACATCATCTTTAGATTATAAAATACTCAACATATACATGTATATGCATCTTTTAATCATCTATATATATTATCTCCTACGTAAAGAGTATTGCTATCACAAAGAATGTTTTCAGTATTTTCACACTCACAATAAAAGTATACTCGGTGGCAGCAGCCAGTCCATTACTTATAACCAGTGAGTATTGACCATCCCCATCAACTGGACTATCAACATAGCCTGTCCTGAATTCCGTAGTTTCCGTAGAGATCTTGACCCTGAACCGAAGCTCCTCCAGCGGCCCGTTGACCTCTAGAGGTCGCGACCAGGTCACGTTTACTTCGGTCGGGGTGAGGACAGCAACAGCCACCATCAGTGCAGCAGTTGGCACTAGAGTCAAGAAAGAAGGCCATTAAGAATTATAAAACTAAACCAATTTACAATCAAATCTTGTTCTTTGCATGATTTCATCTGTCTTGAATAATCAAAGTATATACTGTTGATCCATAGATTTATATTTGTAAAAGAGTTGCAGTAATGAAATTTATTTCGGAATAAAACCTGAGGGATGTATTCCAATTGTGCTTCATATCAATGAGGGCAGGGGTGTGCAAACAAAATTGATTCTGTTTGGATCTTGCATGAATTTTATAATAGGGAATAAACGTTAGTGTAAATCAAAAAACAGTTATCTGGAATGTTCTCTGATCAGGGCTGAACATGGCTCTATAATATCCATGTACAGTATCTTAGAACAAACATTCAACCAAATGGGAGACAAAAGCTGATTCAGTCTGCCTTGGAAGATATGAAACAAGTCATTTTTACCTCCAGGACTTGTCCTATGGATAGCCACAGGTCCAAGGACAGGTGTTCCCATGGAGTAGAGGTTCCTTACAGAGACCTGGGTCACATAGAAGGTGTAGGGTTCAAGGCCATCCAGTGTTGCCTGGCTTGATGTGGTCTCCTGGGTGAAGACGGGGTGAAATGATAAAATGAGTTAATCATAATTATCCTGATCATTGCCATTATATCTACATCTACACCATCATCATCACCATTATCATTATCAATATTATCTTCTTCATCCGACTCCTCCTCTTCTTTCTCCTCAAAATCATCTATATTAGCATCATCAGCATCAGCATTATCATTATCAATATCATCACTATCATCATCACAATCATCACAATCATTACCATCGTCATCATTATAATTATTATCTTCCTCCTCCTCAACACCTATATCATAAGCAACAGAACCATCATCCTCCTCCTCATCATCGTCGTCATCATCATCATCATCACCACCACCAGCATCATCCATCACAACAATGTAAAGAACCCGCCTTTACCTCTGAAGAGCATGTGAGGCTGCTGGAAGTGCAGTTCAGATCAGAGCGCTCGCTATCCACCGTGGCATAGCTCACAGTATAGATAGCCGTCGCCGTACTCACTCCCTCGCATTCTGACACAGGGTCAAAGGTCACTGTCAAACTATCACTATCTGCAGTAGACAGCTGTGTTGGGTCTGTGTAGTCTGATGGTGCAAGGCACTCGGGAGCTGCAAATTTTGGGAGGGATGAAAATAGAGACTCTAATGCAAAGTGGCTTACAACAAGGAATCAAAAGCCTGACGTCAATGTCATTAAAATGCAACTAATGATTGTTTGATTGTCATCGACCAGTGTGTTGGCTCAGTCAGTAGAGCGTCCGCCTCACAACCAGGAGGTGGTGGGTTCGAACCCCGGCCGCATCATACCAAAAGACGTTAAAAGACAGGAGTTGCTGCTACCTTGTTTGGCGTTCAACAATAAAGGATAGAGCAACGTCGATCTGGCGCTGCTCAGTGGCTGCCAGGCTCACGATCAATTGGGCAAAAAGAATTTCCATTTTTGGTTTAATAAAATTTGGAGTGGACTTTGACAGATTATTATTATTATTATTCTGTATCCCATAAAAATCAACTGTAGTTTGGATGAAATTTATCTGCTAAGGTTAATCACTCAATGCAAGAAATGTAAATTCAGCCTCCAAAGAATTGCAGGCTTTCATGAGAATTATATAAAGAAGTCTATTGGATGTTGTAAATACAAAAGTTGGGCAATGACGATTTTGTTTACAAGAATTTCCTTTTAATATGTCTTTACCAAGACAAGCTACAATAACAATCTCAGCTTCCAATACCTGGATAAGGTTGAAGACTGGTACCATACGTCAGCACAAAATTCACATCTGTCTGGCCAGTCTGGCCCTGAAAATCTGCACCAGTCTGCTTGTCAATACTGGCTACCACACCCCGAGCTGTGTTGGACCAATACACCCGGCTGCTGTCTACGGAGAGTGAGTCTGGTGGGAGGCCTGCAGGAGACAAAACAGCATCAAAATATAGGTTTTAAAGGCAGTCTGTACTAGTTTGGCTAGGAGGGATTAGACCACCCAGGGGGTCACTGACAGAGGGCTCTCTCATCAACTCAATTAACTCAATTAACTCAATTAACACAATTAACATAAGAAAAAGAGGATCATGGGGGACCAATGGTCCCCGATAAGGTATTGTTTTCTGTATAGAGGGAGAAAGTAGTACAGTGGGGCTTTAAAGGGAGATGGGTCCTCAGTTTCCTTGTGAAGTAGGTCATACATGTAATTTGTTGACACCAGACTTTGTGGTAATACCATTAACGGGTGTACAAGTCTTGAACACAGCAAACCTGTGGTCCCATCAAGAGATACCCCCTAGTCTCTTGGAGAGTCTTCGGGTGACGGAAATTTAAGATAATGACTTTTCCATATGGGGCGATTACATAAGGCCTATTGGGCATAAACGTGAAGACTAATCCTGGGGGTTGTCAACACCTCTTATTAGGGTAAACACCTGAATGGCATCCAATTCCCCATGTCATGAGAGCCCACTACTATGCACCTTTAAGGTAACGGTACAAAAGGGTGATAAACTACAAGGTATGGTGAAGTGATAGCAAGAGGCACATGGCAAAGTGATAATGTACAAGTAACATTCATCAAAGTTAGATTCAATTTCTCAGGAAGCTTTGCATTTGTTGGTCTCTAGTTTTCAGGACATTCACACGTTATATGGCCATTTCCTAGCTATTTCAACCGTATTCAAGTATTGCAATTAGCATCAAACTAATTGTTTCATTGACCTCAGTTCTCTGTTTTGTGGCTGCCTTAAAGCCATTCAAAATTCAATTCATGCATCAGCTAAATCTATCTGAGAGTGCCTGGTTTCATGTAAACTAGACACCCTTTGAATGAAAAGTCTTATCTTCTTCCCATGAAGACCGAGACTTGTAAAAATAGATCAGATCATCTGTTTGGAGCCAGAAGGGTGTTAACTCATATACTCTAACACAGAGTTAATGCCCTTATGGCTCTGAACAGATGAAACATGAAATACTCCGATCTCTGAGGTCACTCTACCTGACTGGGCTTGTGACGCTGCCTCAAAGAGCCTTTCACACTCGCATCCGGCAAGGTCAGATGTCCAAAGATCATTGGAGGTCGCCTCAACAAAGAAGAGAGTCGGGGCATCCGCATTTGAACTGTCGATGTACACCGCCGACCCAGGGGTCAAGGTCTCTGAGCATGTGCAGTTCTCTGTAGCACGTCTCCTCCGCCGGCCGTTGGTGGCGCCAAACAACGGGGTAGGGACCCACTCGTTGAGATCAGAGGTCATCAGTATTGATGTTGATTGGGTGTTCTCAGCCCATACCAGAGTGCTAATCATGCATCATGGACAAATAAGAAGAACATTTCATCAATTCATGTATGAAACACTACTGGTATGTAGATACTGCACCTTGTCTGCAACTATTTTGATAAATTGTAATGAAATACGCAAAACTGACTGATCTACATGGTACCAAACGGTGAAGTGTAATTCAAAGACTAAAAACAGACATTAATTTAATTCCTGATGAGATTTTCAACATGGATGATGGAATCTAAGAGAGTAAAATGAATAAAAACCATTACAAATACATATGGGGGGGGGGGTTAGAGCTTGGATAGCAGTTGGGTTTGGGGTTTGGTTCCATAATTCCAAAATTGCAGTCTTTCAGCTGAATTGACATGAGCTACAATCACATAATGAAATTACACGTAAAAAAATAACAAAGAATGGAATACAACAATTACATGTAAATTAAAGTGGTTCTGCTGTAAAAATATGTACACTTGAAGAAGAAAAAAAATGGATGAAATAAATAAAAAAAAACGCTCACTTTTCATGTGGATTCACACTGATTCCCTGGACCGTGTTGCCTTCGGGTGCTTCGTACACCATCTCCATGGTTGCCATGGAAACAGGTAGAGTGGTATCGAAGCTATAGATGGCGCTGTTGTCACTCCAGTACAGTATCTGTGAGACCCAGTCGATGACGAAACCTGCCTGGTACAGCTGCTGATTGCCCAGTTCCAGAAGCTAATTTGTGAAACAGATTTAATCAGGTTAGTAATGTTTGTGATGTATTGATTATAAATATAGCTTGTATACAAAATTGAGATTGTTCTTCTTCATTACATGACTGTATAAATGCACTTTGATCGAGTGTACCTTGAGTATCAACCCACATTCTGTCAGACTCTTTCTTCAACATGTGGAAGACTGTACTTTGCTGGACAATGTAATATAGATTTGACAAAGAAATTCTGCTTC
Organism: Strongylocentrotus droebachiensis; assembly: GCA_035222895.1. Taxonomy (NCBI): domain Eukaryota; kingdom Metazoa; phylum Echinodermata; class Echinoidea; order Camarodonta; family Strongylocentrotidae; genus Strongylocentrotus; species Strongylocentrotus droebachiensis. The sequence goes on along the minus strand of JAVYIG010008768.1, from coordinate 49,955 downwards.
AGTATTATATTTTTGTGTAGATTAATTGAAGTATATACAATTAACAAGTGATTATTAGTACCCTTTAATACGAAGTTCTTTTATTTTTTAGTAATTGAAAAATCAATCTGTCTGATTTATGCTTTTTGAGAATGTGAACAAAAATTCCATTTAAAAGGGGTATGAATAATTTAGTTGTTAACTGTACATGAAAATGTACAGGATGTAAATGTGCAGTCTAAGAAAGGCTCTTCCAATATCCTCAGAAATTGTCAAAAGGAACGGGTTTAATAGTAGACTACAAACTCAACTGAGCATCCTTAACCATCTCACCTCCTCACGATCTGACCCGTCCAGTTTGCTCCTGTATATCTCTAGATCCCCTGAAGTCTCTACGAAGAAGACCTTATCCTCACTAGCAACAAAGGCAACGACTGAGATGGCTATACCTCCAAGCAGTGGGGTCTCTTCCTTGGTGTCTGGATCAGTCAGGGTCACTCCTGCACTTCCTTTGCTCACCACTATGGTCGGTGGGGGAGGAGATACTGCAAAAAATAATTATTATAATTCCGCTTTTATATAGTGCTTAATACATCTATGATGTCTCTAATCACTTTACAGATATACTATTACCCCGGTCATTGGATTCAACACTTGCCCGCACACACTGTGTGCACATTCTCTACTCCCTGGGGAGCATTTCAGCCAGGCATTACCTGACGCTCAAAAACTGTTTGACCAACAATGACAGTCGCATCCTACCAGGTACCCATTTAACACCTGGGTGGAGAGTAGCAAGTTCAGGTTAATATCTTGCCAAAGGATATTAGTGCTGTGTCAGGATTCGAACCCTCGACCTTCAAATCTCCAGTCAAGCGCCTTAAACCACTCGACCATGAAACTCCCACCTAGTTCAGACTGTTCAGTAAAGTATATTGAAGGAGACAATGGCTTACCTCCTGTGGTGATACTGACAGGGTCTGTAGCAGGCCCACTACCTACAGATGTAAAGCCTTCCACCTGAAAGACAGAAAGAGTAGCAAAGAGATACATTGAGTAGATGTCCACTACTTCCATTTTGTTTTCAAAGCTTAATTTTTGTACATTTCATTATGTGTATCGTAGGCCATATTGTATACTGGTATTTGTGTTTCAACATCATCCATCTCTCTCTCTCTCTCTCTCTCTTCTTCTTCTACTTCTTCTTTTCCCTCTCTCTCTCTCACTCTCTATCTCTCCTTCTGTCACTGTCTCTCTCTGTCTCTCTCTCTTTCTCTGTCTCTGTCTCTTTCTCTCTCTGTCTCTCTCTCTGTCTCTGTCTCTGTCTCTCTCTGTCTCTCTCTCTCTCTCTCTTCAAATGTTGTTGAGCTTTTGCATGCTCTAAGCAGCATTTATTTCATCTTATTGATGGTCCCTCTGAGTCTATATCACTTCAATATCTTTGGATATATTTTGCCAAATTCATTGACGAAACTTTCTAGTTAAAAAATTGATGAGGGAAAGTTATCATCACCATCGTATCGTACTCATCATACATCATTATTCCAGTAATCTGAGGAACATTCCAATTTTAATTAGTTGAAAATTAAAATTAAATCTCAAGAACATTCCAGTCAATAGTAGACTACAGAGGAATAATGCATGCTTCTGTAGTCCATCTTAAAGCCCGTCTCCACTAGTTTGGCCAGGGGGATTAGACCTCCCTGCAAGGTCACTGACAGGTGTTTATCTCATCAAATCAGCTCTCAATAAACAAAACAAAAAGGGGATCATGGGGGACCAACAGGCACCGATACGGCATTGTTTGCTATATAAAGGGCACAATTAGCTATAAGTAGTGCAGTGGGGCTTTAAAAGCATGTTTCCTTGCATCTTCTCACCTGAAAGAAGTATGTTGTGTTCGCAGTGAGGTTGGGGAATGTGAACACATCTACATCTAGGCTGACAGTGAACATTGTGAGCTGCTCCACGTCCATTCCCCAAGACACGTTATACCCTTCAAAAACACCATTGATCTGTGCAGGCTGGGACCAGCGAAACTCAGCTGAATACACAGTGGTTCCTGTCATGATGTCGGTGGACTTGATGGCAAAGGCCCTTGGGTTGAGAGGAACTGAAGGAACTGCAGATAGATTTGAAGATTAAGTCCATAGTCAGAAAGGTATAAGTAAATTGATGGAGATAACATGCTTGATTCATAAAAACAATTTTTTTTTGGGAGGGGGTATGATTCTTGCTCATTTCCTACGTGTGTCTTTCTTAAATTCATCAATAATAAGATTTTTTTTTTTGCTTTTCTAGCATTTGTTTTTCCTGTAAGCTCGGGGTCTACAGAAGCACCTATTCAAACTAAAAGTTAGCTTTTTATGTAATCTAATACTTTTGATAATGAAGTTGAGTACAATGAATTAAGATTAATCATTATATTTCACTATAAACACTATTTTATTTATATCTACTTCTATAGAAAGTTTGATGCACTTCTGTCATAATTGGAAGGAAAGGGTGTTGTTTTAGAGCAACAGCTCAAGGCTTATACCGTCTGTATTGCAAAAACATCTCAATCTTTATGATACAACAGCATAATGCTATGACATATGGAGTTCTACATGTATGTTCTCGACAAACCTGACATAGGTGATATCATCTGGGAAGTCGTTTCTAGCGTCGTGGCCCAGTAGGTGTAGGGACTGATCGTGATGTCAAGAGATTGGAACGGTGCCAGATTTCTGATGTTATAAAAAGCACTCTGAAAAGAGATAAAATGTATAAGGACGTTATTTAGCATGAGTGGAAGGGGCATGATTATTGTAAGTGTATGTATGTATTATAGTGTGTTCTTTGTAATTTTGCTTCCTATTTACGAGTAGTTTTGCTATCTAGCAGTGTCCTGTTTATTGTATCTCATTCATTCATTCAAAACTCAAAGATATTTTCAACTTGAAATTCTTTTATTACAATTGAACAATGTCCATTTTAATTATTTAGACAGCTAAAGAATGACAAGCAACTTGATTAAGATGGTTGTAACCGATTTGCCTGGTTGAAATTGAACAATTAGATTAAAGAAGGACAACTTTTCAATTTAGAGTTAGTGGGCTCGCTCATGTCTTATCCACACAACTCATCAGACTTATCCCAGGCTTAGCATTCAAAAGATGAAATAAAAGCCGATTTACAGAACAAGGTACAACATAATCACCTGTACAGTCTCTGTATACGTTTGTTCAGGAGCCGTCACAGCTATGGTGTAAAACACAATCCCGTAGTTGACCTCTGTGCTGGCCTGCCATGTGATGTTAAAGTCATCCCATGTACCGGTGACCTGGATGGAGGAGGCTGAGATTTCTTCGGCCACCACAGTTGGGCGCTGACTGTAACCCTCTGCGAATAATGAAAGAAAATTTATCCTTGAGTTGTCATAAATGATGTAAACATGTATATGAAGATCAACCTACATGTACATGACAGAGACAAAGTAAATTCACTAACTGGATGCTTTTCTAACAAGGTATTATTCAGTTTGTAAATCCAACTGAAAATCAACTGCAATAAAGGGGACTATTCTTAACACATTTCGATATTTCACATTGCATTACAGACATGTATTTGTACTCATTGACAGCTGCAGCATTCTGGCCCTTTAAAAAAAAAAACAATACGGATGATTTTACACCAAGGTAAAAGTAATTTTCTGTCCATGTAAGTTCTTTTGGGATCTGCCATCTATTTCCTACAGCAAGTTCAATGTATTGTTTTGCTATTTTTGAGAATTTGTTCTCTTGAAACCAGAGCTCTTACAGAGCTTTTCAAATTTAATATACCGGTATTGTTTATTTATTTTTATTATGACAGTTCTTTTTTAATTACCAAGAGCTCCCTTTGAGCTTTCCAAAGCTAAACTGCCAGAAGCTCCAATGCTTTACTTCACTGATGTACACTGTACATGTACAGTGTACATCAGTGTCTATATTAACACAGGTACAGCTATTAAAACAAGCATCACATAGACTTCATTCATTCTAATACTACCGGTATGCATCTTACCAGGTAAGGGTTTGAGTGTCTCCTGTACGATGGTCAATGCCTGGACATCGGTAGCCGGTAGCAAGGCTTGTCTCTGGCCACGGTCATCACTGACCTCTACCCTTGACTGGCTGTTGATCCAGAAGAGTTTGGAGCTGTAGAAATGCAGCGCCAGGCTCCTGATAGAAAAGTCAAAGTGAAATTAATTAAAATGACGTAAAGCGGGGTTAAGTCCTTTCATATGATTAGATGAAGTACCCGTAAATGCCATTACTTGGTTTCAAGCTCAGGACAATCTCAATCCATCTTATACATACATAACTTATTTACAATCACAATTCAGTATGTACTCTTCAATCATCATCACATACTCTTCTGGCTGTACTCCCTGTAAACATGAATACATAAAGAAACCAATCCTAAATCCTTTATGGCATCAGCTCTTGCTCTGTATAATTCCTTTATCTTAACAATCAGCAATATATACATGTATCTTCTCTTGATACTTTTAAGAATGCCCTTAAGAGCTATTTTTTCTTAGAGTAGTGTTTATATACTTTCTGTATTATGTTTATGTTCTCCAAGGTTATAGTATAAAGTACAACAAAAATTAAATTGCAATTAATACACGCTATACAAATTTAAAGTTATTATCATTATTATTCCATCTACTTGTTCATACTACAGCATACAATTTTGCAATAAATTACAGAGTAGTAGGAGGTACAGTACATGTATAACGTATAAGAGAGATATATCAATTGCTGTTGATCAGAAGGATGTTAACTTGACAATTTCTCAACTTGGGGTGAATATCAAAGAAAGGAAGAAATTACATCGTTGAAGCACATGAATGTACATCATACAACCCCCAAAACGGCCTTCAAACTACATTTGATGATAAAGGAAAATAATAAATATATGTGACTAAACTTAAATCTAAATAAGCATCAAGAGCAAAAAGACATAAGACACAAGATTTTACTTACGTTGTCTCTGATAGCACTTCACCAATCTCCTCTGTCGTTGACATTGGATCAGGGCTGAGGGATCATAGGGAGGGGTAACCATGGAAACAAATACAAAACAGGAGGGAAATGGAGGAATAGGTGAAAAACTCAAAATAAACTCAAAATATGAAATTGAAAGGAGATGAGCATGCATGGAAAAATGTCCAGTAGGTAAATTGTAAAGATCAAACTTTGGGCTATGTTTAACGGAAAAGTGATTGGGAATAAATAGTGAATACAAATTATAGAAAGTGCAAACAAGGGTAGGTAAAATGGGAGTAGAAAAGAGATAACAGGTTATAAATATGACTTACAAGAATGAACAATACATAAATGTCATACTTATGTTTATATCACATTCATATGCGCATTACCTGCAATAGTAGAAATATGAATTTAAATCATAAAATTGAACTTCTAAGAAAATTTACTTACGTAATTATGAGTATTTCCCACTCACTAAAAGAGGTTCTTTTTGGGAGGGTTTCCTGTATTTTTTCTTCATTTCCCCTTCCTTTTCTTCCTTTCCTACTCTTATCTTCCACCTCTTTTCTCTTATTTCTCCTCTCTTTGTAGTCCCCCTTCTTCATCTCCTTCCTCTTCCCACTACTTTTTCTTCTTTTCCTGTCTTCTCCTTCTTCCTATCCTCTATTTTTCACTCTTTACATCCCTTCCCATCTTCTTCTTCTTCTCTACCCCTCATATCCATCTCCTATTCAGTGACCAATACCTTATCCCTGCCAGCCGGGCCCGAAACAGCTTCAGCTCCTCGATGGAGTTTTGCCTCGACACCACAAACCAATAGACGTATCCCCCTCCCAGGTCAAGGGTCAACCCTGCAACGACATCCAGCGAGAGGTCACCGATCTCGTAGAACACCAGAGGGCTCTCTCCGTTGAGTCGCGAGCCCTCGACGGATGAGGACGATGTCCAGTAGATGTAAGCCTGGACCGAGTCGATGGCTATGTCTTGGACATCGTCGGCGAAGGCGTTGATGGCGGTTGGGGAGGTCACGACGGAGGATAGATTGGATAATCTCCCCCGGATAATCTGCACAGAAACAGTCACTCTCAATTCAATTTTGGTGTCGGAAAAAACAGTTTATGAAGATCAAACGCAATTATTAAAACTCACATATTCAGCCATACAGTAGCCAAACTGAATTCGATTTCCAGTTTGGAAAGAAAGTTTATAAAGATCACACACAATTATTAAAACTCACATATTCAGCCATACAGCTACCAAAGTATATGTATGTGCAACATAGTTTTTCTACCATATTTTTATTTGTTTTCTCCAAAACAGCTTTTCCTTTTTAACGTAGTAACAGAAGGTGAGACATGTTTGACTATTATAAATAGAAGTCTACTCAACAGAATTTTAGTGGTCGTTTTTTCACACACGTACAGGTAAATTGAAGAATTGTTACGGTAGATATAATTTAACTGCATAAGCCAATAGACCTGTAAATGTATTACAAATAAGCACAGCAGATTGCAAGTATTATATTCCTAAGGACATAGAACCTAAATCCATTGCTTACAATCATGGAGGGGTGCTACTTGTAAAACCAACTTGTATTAGAAGTTTGTCATTTATTCTTTACCTGATTTTGGTCACGGTCAGCCCAGTAGATAAATTCACTAAGCCAGTCCACAGCTATTGCATCCACGGAACTTCTGACCCCAGGAGGGTCAAAGGTCAACTGCTCCTCTATTACGTCGCCCTCTGCTGACCGGTAGAGGTCACCCATAGTTGAACTCCAAATATAGTAGCCTTGATACCAATCAATATCTAGAGATGAGAAAGATAATTGAAAGGTCACAAGAAACAAGAAAGAGGGAAACAACAATTTACTTCATTTGACGTACAACATCAAGCAATGGATATGACTTCGCTACAAAGAAGTCAGCAAATGAACTGATCGATGCATAGCTGAAAACCTCCGCCTTGGAACAGCACCTGATGACTGACGATATTCTATCACACCTGTCTTGAGTTTGATAGTCATCTGTCCAATTGTCGTAATGATAATGCAATCACAAGCTTTTTTTGCATCCATGTACATAATGAGCCCAGGGACCTTTGACCGCATGACCCCAAAATCTAATCAGTTCATTGGCTCTGCAAGATACAAACATGTCTTGAGTTTGATGGTAATCCCTCAATCAGTTCTTGAGATATAACGCGATCACGAGAGTGGGACATACGAAAGGACGTTGAACCTGAAAACAAAATGCTTTCAGCTACTTCCTTGCGGAGACATAAAAATGAGATGTCTTTCCCAGGAATATGACTAAGGGGTACCGTAATCGGTGATTATAAAATGAATCAGGACTAAAAATTTGACTTTAGTAAGTTCATTCATTGTTTGTAGACCATAGTTGTACATTAGGGGTTAAACACATAAAGTAAGCCAACCAGAGATATCAATAATAATGTGAGTCATCCTACCTTTAATGGCTGCCTGAGGAGATAAGAGCTGAGATTCTGCATTGCCATCTAGCTGGCTCCTCCAGACATCAGTAGCATTAGCAAGTATCAAGTAAGGCTCCACATCCACTGCCAAGATAAAACAGGAACACAAAATGCATTTATGGAGGGGTCGTGGTCTAGTGGATACGTTGTCGGACTGTAAATCATAGGGTTTGTGGTTCAAGTCCTGCCACGGCACTAATGTCCTTTGTCAAGACATTATTCTACATTTGCCACTCTCCATCCAGGTGTTAAATGGGCACCGTTATTAAAGGGTAGCTCCTTGTGCACCTTGAGTGGTGGATATGTGCAATATATAAATATCCAATATTATTGTCATTATAATCATAATTTTCACTATTCTTCTCAAACAAGACTTTCAGTTTTCATCTCAGACAATAATGCAGTTAATATTACTATGGCTCTTTCTATCCACACGACGTATATATCTTTTATATTTTTATTTTGTTCTCACAACAAGCCTTGGAAGCAAAAAATAAGCCCTCCAAACCTACCTTCAATGAGAGTAGATCCAGAGAAGGTCTCAGACAAGGGACCAAGACCCCCTATCGAATAGGCCCGGACTTGGACCGAGTACTCTGTGCTTCCGTTAAGATTATCAACTAGAGCTGAATCTTCCTGGAGACCGGTCAGGGTGACTGTGTTGCCAATTTGAGGATTGGTTAGAAGGATTTCATAGAGCCACTCCTCCCAAGCCTCCTCTCCTGTTAGAAGGATATACATGTACATGTAAACGTTATGGTCATTTTATTATTTTATCCTATTTATTAAAGATTATGAGATACCTTCAAAATGTCTCAGGGCTGAAAAAAGCACAATATTGGTTCCTCCAATATGACTCGAAAGTATCAGAGATAAAGGTACAAAAGCCATTTAACCCTTACTGTACTGGGGGGGGGCCTGGGAGGCCCCCCCCTCGACATTTTCGGGGATTGCGCCGCAACCGCTTGGAATTTTGAATTGTCGTTTCATGACTTTTTTCCCTCAAGTCTTACGCACATTTTGATACCATTTTCATCAAAATCGGATATACCTGTAAGGCGTTACATAACAATTAGTATGCGCATGTCATCAAAAAAACAAACAAAAAATAAAAATCGCATCAAAATTTGCATAAATTATCATTATTAATTACATTAAAATAACTTTTTTGTGTAAGAAAAGAAGTTTCCTATGAATAATGACGTTTCAACATTCAAAAGTGGAGTTTGACACGTTTTCTGTAAAATGCATAAAATTAGCGCATTTTGCATAATTAATTAGGCCAACGACAAAAATTTGCATATTCGGAAAAAACTAATTATACCATCTTGTTCCTTACGTAAATATCTACAAACATGCAAATTTTCGTGTTCATCGGACAATCGATGGCCGAGATCATAGGGGGGGGCCTCCCAGGCCCCCCCCCAGTCAGAGGGTGCTCAAAATAGCCCAGTACAGTAAGGGTTAATGGTTGACGCGGTAAAGAGAAATAATTCAAAATGGATCAGACTGAAGAAAAAAATATATTAAAAGGAGAGGAAGATGTAGAAATTGGAACAACCTGACTGTCAAATGGCCTGCCAGGCTGACAAATACTTTTTTTTTTTAATGGTCTGAATGTGTATGTTTAGTTCCCCCACCCCTTCCCTTGACAACAATTTCTAGAGGATGTTGAGGTGTTGTGGTCCAGTGGATGAGTCTCCGGACTGTGAGCCACAAGGTATGGGGTTCGAATCTCTGCCACAACACTATCGTCCTTTGGGAAGAATTTAATTTACATTTGCCACACTCCACCCAGGTGAGGTAAATGGGTACCTGGTAGGATTATTCCTTGAAATGCACTGTGCGCTGATAAAGGCTCCTGGAGCTAAAACTAGGGTAATTATTTCCAACGCTCTATGAAAGCGCATAAAGACGTTATATCATAACGCGTTGTGGACTATACAAGAACAGATTATTAGAAGATTGCATTACATGTAGGTAGAGAAGGACTTACCTTTGCCTGGTATACTGAGCGGTCTGGTCCAGGTGATGTCTGCCGTACCCTCCGTGAAGAGCACCTGCAGGTCTGTAGGAGGGAATGCTGGGATTGGTATCGGCTGGTAGGTCGGGTAGAAGACGTCTAAGCCATGGTATCCATCCACGCAGAGAAACAAATCCCCTTCTGTAAACTGTCCTGGATTCCCTTCAAAAAAGATTTGCTCATTATCCCGATGATCATAACTTGGAATTGCAAAAGAGCATGATGCAACACTGCCGGTCTCTCTTGCGAAGGTCCAGGTGAGAGAACTGTTGAAGTATACGATACTGGTAACGTTGATGAACTGATGATCCGATGTGTCTTCAGCAGCATGCATCACCTTTTGGTTGCCGCCATCCAGTGAAGCACTGTGCATGGAATTGCCAGTCGAGTTGGAGTAGAGTATCTGGAACGTTTCTGACAGGACAGTGAACGATGACTTCCCGGACAGACTAATGATGATATCAACACTGCTAGCCTCGACGGTGGAAGATGTGAGAGACGTTCGCCGGATTCCGACATCTTGCTCACTCCAGAACAAGTACCTAGCAAGGAAGAGAAAAGAGTTATAGTATTCATAAATCATTAGATATGGTTCCAACTTGAATGAATTGCTTATTATTTGTTCAGTAACCGACAAATCCTAAAGGTACACTGTAGGACCTATATGTAACACTTTCCAGTAAAAAAAAATCATTTGAAACATCAAATTGAATGATATTAATTCTCAGGACTCCATACTTAATTTTTTTCATCGTCGGTACTGCATGCATGATGCTTATATCAACAATTTGAAATTTGAGGGGTCCAGACTAAAGATTTTTGGCACCCATGTGTCCCGGACACTTGTTCGTGTCGACTCCTAAGATATTCTTTATCACATATACATGTATACACATACAGCTTGTCGATCATTCTTTTTCAAGAATACACATAGTTTGTAACTATTTGCCAAATTCTACCTCAGATTAAAAAATTTTAAAAGGAGAGCCAACACATGTTGCCAAGAGCACTTGAAGAAAATCAGGAATTTCAGTCTTACCCACTAAACGGATCGACCTTCATCTCTACAGGTACCGACCCTAGGTTAGCCACAGCAACAGAACAACCAGAGACATTCAGATCACAGCGCAAAATCTATGAAGAGAAAAGCATGAACTTAAGATTTTTCCCATCACTCCTATTTTTAATGTTGCAAATCAAATTAGATATTTCCTACACATTTGGACAATGAGCTTTCAACAGATCTGACATCTTGTAGGAGAACCATGGTAAAGTGGTTCATTTACTTGACTTTAGAGGTTGAAGGTTCAAATCTTTGACCTATGTATCCTTAGATCAGGCATTTAATCCACAATTGCTTCTCTAAACCGAGGTGTGTGTTTGTGTGTGTAATTTGGGTTTTTACAGACGTGTATCGATCAGATATGATTATTTATGTCTGGAAACAGACGTTTAACCTCACTATCCAACTCTGTCTAAAACCAGGGTCCATTGAGTCAGTTTGTAGGCGAAGACAGAGAGTTGACCGTATTTACAGACATTACTGCTAGACCAATTCACATTTGACCTCTCCCGAGGTGGAGTAATGGATACTAAATGTAGTAGGTTTTTTTTTCCTCATTCTTCATTAAAAATGTGCCGCAAACTGCAGCAAGAGCCAAACTGGGGAGATAATTTCTGAAAGCAGAATGAGACGTTGCTTCAAAGTGTGGGTATGAGCTATACAAACATTAATTATAATGATCACTAAATGGACTTTAGTACATATTCACGACCATGAAAAGCATTGTCTACCTCTGTCCCTTGAACAAAGTACAGCTGTTCGTTCAGCCAATCAACATCAAGCTTTGTAGGAGCTGAGCTCTGATTGGTGTAAAGGACTTTCGAAGTTGCAAGGGTCAAGTTTGCAGGGTCAATGGTACGGCGATGGATGCGTCCGTCAGAATCACTGATGAAAATGAAGTTCTCCCAGTAGTCCACAGCAACATCTATTCAAATCATCAACAAATTAAACAAATTAAAGTTGAAAATGGGAATATACATACATTTAAAATATATTTGAATATCTACCCTATTCCAATAGATTAAAATGATAAATATTCCTTCATTAAATGGTGTATTAAAGGTTGTATATATGGCAAAGGTTAGGGCAAGTCCAACCCATTCTTTTCTGCAACGTTTCCGACCAATTCTAGAATTTTAGTAAACTATATGTATGATGACTATGTCATACCGACAGCCCTACTAGATCTACAACTAAATCAGAGAACACATTGTAAAACATATCAATTTATATTAACGATTTCATCTATTTCGAAATATATCTTATATGGTTCTTGAGTTAATAAGTAGTCATGAGGAAAAAAATGTTTCACTTCTGCAATGCTTTCTATTTGTGCATTACCCTTTTCATTTTGAAAATTGAAATCATTATACATGTGGCGTAAAAAAACATTGATACTCACCAGATATTGTGGAGTTTTCGTTATCCACGGTGTGTATGTCGTTCGGATCAGGGTCAGAAATCGTTAGCTTCCCATACTCTACCAATGAAACCGAAGACATTTCCAACCCAGTGGTAAAGCTCAAACTAGTGACACCAATGACGAGGTATGGGACTACACCAAGATCTGCACATGAAAGAATTAAATAATGTGCGTCAAAGTTTGTGTAAACATTTTATGGAAAAAGCTTTTTTCCTATGCTATTTTGAAAGGTGGAATAAGGTTAATAGAAGCAGTTTATTTATACCGAAAAGGATTATTAATATTCAATCAACTTATTCTATCAACAATTAATATCGTAACCAATGATTTATATAAACAATCTTTTAATTTATTACTTCACTCGAGAAGAAAATGATGTAGCAGCTTTAAAGCCCCACTGCACTACCTATAGCTACTTGCGCCCTCTATATAACAAACAATGCCGTATCGATGCCTGTTGATCCCCCATGATCCCCTTTTTCTTATGTTAATTGAGAGCTGATTTGATGAGATAACCACCTGTCAATGACCTTGCAGGGAGGTTTAATCCCCCTGGCCAAACTGGTGCAGACGGGCTTTAAATCAGCAGTTGGTGGAATAAGGTTAACAGAGGCAGTTTATTTATACCAAAAACAATTATTAATATTTAATCAATTAATTCTATCAACAATTGATATTATGACCAATGATTTATATACAATATTTCTATTTACTACTTCACTCGAGAAGAAAATTTTGTAGCAGCTTTAATAAATCTGTATCTACATTTAGCTTTTCATCAACTTTAATCAAACAGATAAGATTACCTGATTTTTAAAGGTTTTTAAAGATTTTTCCAATGCTGTTAACTTTCATCAAAACATTGCACAGACTTCAATAAATGATTTTCAGTTTACTTTGGGGCTCAGCTCCTGTGGTGATGTTGACCGTATCGCTCATTCCCCCGCCTTCCATGTTCCGCGCTCTTACGGACACCGCATACAGAGTCGACGCCCTCAGCGACGAGTCTACTACAGTGGCCTCTGTCGTCGACTCGTCTACCTCCCTCAAGATCCCCGACTCGTTGAAGAAGTTCTGGACGCCGATGGTGTAGCCTATGATTGGTCCGTTGGGGAAAGGGGGCGGGTCCCATGTGAGGGAGATGGTCGTAGGGCTGGAGCTCACGATGCTGGTGATGGTGGGGGCGGTAGAAGGGACTATGGGTAGAAAATAAAAGTAGGCAAAATGTACAATCATGGGTGTCAATATTTTCCTACTTTTACTTTGAGGGATAAAATTGATTTGGACAGGAAATACATGTGCATGTAAAGCTCATTACTTCTGCCATGTGTTATATGAGCGCAAGCAAACAGTTTCATATGATGCATAGTTTTTATCAATACCCCACCTCTAAAATGTGAAGAAATATGGGGGTGTTTTAATAGTCCCTGGCTGCCTTACACCTAACATCGGTCTAACAAAGAAAACAGTGTGATGCCATTTGTATCTTACCACTGTACTAAATTTTAAACTAAAAGTTTATACCAAGACCCCGGCCTTGTAGCACAAGCGCACAGGTATATGTATGGTAATCTTTTAGTGCATGAGCATTTTAAGAAGGTACGTGTCGTGGTATAGTGGATCATTCATTTGACTCCCAATCCAAGGGTTGAGGGTTCAAATCCCAGCCCGGGCACACACGTCTTTTGGCGAGACATCCATTCATATTTGCCACTCTCAACCCAGGTGTTATATCGATACCTGGCAGGATTAGTTCCTTGAAATGCACTGTGCGCTGATCATGGCTGCCTGAGCTAAAGCTAGAGTAATAATATCCAAAACTTCTTTGGAAGCACTAAGGGATGTTATATCGTAATGTTATATGTGCTGTACAAGAACGGTTTAATTAATATTTGAAATATCTGAAAATTCCTCAAGTCCAGCCACTTACCCAAGTGTAATATTTTGACACATTGTGAGGAATTAATACATGTACATGTGCACCATTCATTTGTTCAAAACAAATTATGATATTCTCAGCCTTTTATCAGGGAGATATGATAGAAGTCTCAAACACCGCTTGCAACACCTGGGGGCGTTTCACAAAACTTGTCATCAGTGACAAATGACAGTTTTTGTTATAAGCTACTGAAATACTTGCTTCTGATTGGTTATCAGCAGATTTGTCACTGATTTTTGTGATTTGTCATTGAAAACGGGTTAGGGTTGTTGAAAACGGGCCCCAGTATTTCATTTAGTAATTAATTTCTCTTACCTCCCGATTGGAGTGTCCGCACATTACTGGTTGCCGGTGACGTGAGGGTGTGTCTGGGGGTGATCACCCAGATGACTCGGAACTGATAGAGGGCGTAAGGAATCAGATCAGCTATGTCCAGAGTCGTTTCTGATATTGGCTGCAGATATTGGAAGAGAGATTATAAACAAAAATGGGTAACATATAAGGAATAGAGCACAAACTTCAAGTCCAAAACATCTAAAAATTACAGGTGAAAATATACTGATCAAAGTCGTATGTTTCATACCAATTTGTTCTTACAGCATACTTGTGCTTTTTCACTATAATATCATTTTATTGACTTATTATTGACTGCAGACCAATAATCTATTAAAATCGCGTTAACAAAAACTACTTAAGAAAGTTTAATGACCCAGCTGAACAAATCGGTATAATCTTATTTTAATTGGCATTTACAATTTTCCATGGATACATGTACCTTTGCTTCTACCTCCTATAGTTCACACAATATATATAAATATATATATATATTGTTCCTTACGATCAACTCTACCTCTAATGAACATGTACGTGTGTACATGCACAGAATCTGTAGCTAACAAAGTCTGAAAAGATGGATCACATTGTCCATATGGAGCTACATGATTAATGCATATATACTTAAAGGCATCGTTTAACAATGTTAAATCTGAGATGCATGCCCCTACATGTTATTAGTGTCTGTGATATGGTGTAATATTGAAACCATTCAAAAAAATTGTGCTTCAAAATGATCATGAAGTGCCTTAAAATAGTAAAAAATCTTTGAATGACCGGTTTTACCACACTGATTGTCCCCAATAAACTGTAGTGTTATAAAAACAGTTGGGGAAATGACAAATTTGATTTCGATTTCCAATCATAAATATGATGATAATCAGACAGAAAATCGGCTTCTAAAAGTCATGGGGTTCCTGACTGACCTAAAGATTAATAATTATCATTGCAGCATGCGCTAAATCTAGGATTTTGTTTCAAAATCTGAGACAATGTTAATGAGTTACTTTAAGCACAGAGATAACACCATAGTGGCTCCAAACAGATGACATCACATATATGTATTTATGATCAACTAAATATACTCAACGAAACATGTATTTCTAAAATCGATTGATTTGAGCTCACCTCTCCTGACCCGTAGTAGTTCCATGCCTCGCCCCCTCCCTCCACATATCTCCATTGCACCAGGTACCTCACATCTTGATGACTGGCTGCCGTCCAGGACAGGGTCAGGGATGTGTTTGCTATGTTGCTCGGCTGAGGGGATGATGGCTGCCCTATTTCATCTAGGAAAACAAAATATATATGAAAAAGGAACAATTGTTATTATTTACATGAAGTCAGGGCCCTGTCGCACAAAACTTACCATTGATGGTATTTTGCCATCAATGGTAACTACCATGGAAACCTTGATTTTGATTGGCTGTTGAGCCCTGTTACCATGCTAGTTACCATTGATGGCAAAGTTACCATCAATGGTAAGTTTTATGCAACGGCCCAGATCTAAAGAGTACAGACATGTAAATATCAATGACATGAAATATGGATGATGAATAAAAAATGATCAGCAAAAATTCTTAATAAAAAGTAGATCAATTAACATTTCATCCCAAATGGGAAGGATTCCTTATACTAATCTGTATTCCCCCCCCCCCCCCCATTCAGACATCAAAATAAGAATGAGAGATACATAGTGAAATGTGATAGTATGAAGCTGCATTATGCAGTGTTTTTGAGGAAATATTATTTGTAGTGTACACAGCGTTATGTGTTTTTATGCTCAAAATACAAAACAAACAATGCACACAAAAAAGAAGGTGAACATATGAAATTTGGGGGAAATACTTTCATGAAAATGTCATACACATTCAGGTTTATTAAATGCTTTATTAAAATACATTCTAGGAAAATAAATAATGCATAATTCATTAACACCTGGTATGAAAACTAAAACCACTTTCATGCATGTTCACAAACGGTTCATCGTCATGGAAACTTACCGATCACTGCTTTTGCGTATTCATTTTCTGCAAACAGGCAACCCGACTTGCAATATTGCACCTGTTGAAGATGATTGATGGAGGGGAGATTAGACGCAAGATTTATCTATGTCACAAGGTCATTGGTTCACTTCAGGAACAACACAAGAGCTAGGTTTGAATTTCAAAGTTGATACCACTAGACCCTTCTGGTGTATACTGTGGGTCTGTGGGAGTAGTACTGTACACGTAAGGTACCCTTCTACTTTAAATCTCTATCTATTATGTACTTGCTGTGCAAATAAAGTAAATGTAATTTTTTGAAGAAAATTAAAGTAGTGGAAATGGCTAGAGGTTCTTTCCTCTCCCTCTACCCGATTCCATAGTGCTGCTAACATACATTTATATACTGTAGACTTGTTTTCTAGTACAAATAAAGCAACTCTTTTGTGTGAAAGTAATCTTGCTGGAAGTATTATGTGAGAAGGGTATAGGTATGAGAAAAGCATTGGTGTCAAAACATGATCAAGGATTCAAATCATTCAAACTTCAAAAGCATGAAAACTACACTTACCCTGAATGGCTCGGATGTGTATGTCTCATTCTGCAATAGATAACAAAAATAATATCATACATTCAGAAGATGAAGGTGATCATCAGCACATTACTGCACAATATTCCACAGAAAAATACAGTTTACATTTTGGACTACTTGTGTATAAAGACATGGGGGTGTTTAACAAAGACTAAGATCATCTAAGTTGGACTTGAACTATGGCAGCCGATTTATGCCCTTAACAAATCTTGAACCAGATGTGAAATTAAAGGAAAAAATCCTTATAAAAATGATGAACTTTAGATGATATTTTTTCCTTCCATAATAAAGTACCAACAAATTTGAATTCTGTAGATTTGTGACGTCCCTTAAAAGACAAATGGTGAGAGCAACCAGTGGCATCAATGGCCTGCCATAGTTCAAATACAACTGAGTCATGCAATCTTAGTCTTTGTGAAACACCCCCAATGATCTCATACATATGTACCGTATTCATGCAAGAGTATAAGATGTGCGTTGAAAAGAGCGATTCCCAACAAATTTTTGTTAGTTTCTTGTTTATTATTTTGTTGATCAAGAAATCTTCTCCATGATAACAACTAAAATAAAACCCATCGACTCCTAAATTCTTTCATACCATAGGCTTTTATACAGGAACAACCCAGTCCCAGTAGGTAATGGGTTAATACTAATTCATATCAAGTAAGATTCTCCTAAAATGTCAATCTCTTGCCAGAATGAAAGATAATCTTTAGTCTAATCATTTACTTGACATCCAAAATATTGTTTGCTAAGAGCCAGAAGGGCATATATCATCTTCGCATCTAGAGTTTAATGCCTCTCTATCTCGTACCGGACAGTGAAGTGTATACTTACACACACTGCATGGCACTGTGAAAGTGTGGAGTTGTCCCAGGATGAGCATCCCGTCGAACACTGCAAAGGAAAGAAGAAAATGATGATGATAATGATGATCCACAGCACTTGTATGGCGCCATTTATCTGTTTCAAGCATTTAAAGGTGCCCGCTCCTCCAATAATTATGGACTACACATTTTCTTAAAAAGATGAGGCTTTGAGGCCTGCTTTAAAGCTTTTATGCTCTTTGATGTTGTGAAGAATGGGAGGGAGTTCCAGTGGCGTGGAGCAACTGAAGAGAAGGCACGATCATCATACATCCGGAGTCGTATATGTGGAACTTGTAGAAGAAGTGAGCAAAATATCTAATTCTTGAATCCAAGAATGGTGATAAAAATATTATTCACTTCTAACCCATACAGTGTACAATAACACAACACATGGTTCCATCTAAGCACAGATAAACAGAAAAATGACAATGATACATGTACATGTATGTACATGTAGACTGCTGCGATGTCAAACAGATGAGTTTTCATGAGTTTCTTCATAAGTGAAAGATGGAGCCAGTTTCACGTACTATCAAATTTTATGAACCTGTTGATTCCATGCAACCATGGCAACCTGTATAGCCCAATCTGATGTATATCTTTATACTGGTATACACTGTATGTATATATTTATATTCTAATACTTGAGTAACAGGTGTATATTTTGTCGATATTCAGAACAGATCCAGAGAATTGCATTCCCTACATGTATATATTTTTTGTTTTTGTTTGGGGGCGGGGGGGGGGGGGGGATACAATACTACTTTTTAATTATGATCATTCTTTACACCTCTAACATTTTTTACAAAAATGGTTCGACAAAACAAGAAACATTGCATGAAAATGTATAAATATATCTGTATTTATAAGTCTTCATCTCAATAAGTATCAAAAATAATTCTGGCAACAGGAAGAAACATTCAACAACCACATTTTTTAAATGGAGAATAAATGAATTTTGTGAGTCACAGACATTTCTGACTTTTAGACATAAAATGTCAATAACTTAAGAAACCACATGTTTGAAATGTAAAGTGGTTTTAAATCAAAATGTCACTTAGGTCACATACATAAATCAATCAGTGACGATCGAGTGTGCACATGTACATTTACTCACTGAGCTATTTCTGCATGGTGCGTCACATTGGCCGGTGTCTGAAATTATGCTTGCCTGTATTGGGAGATTTAAAAAAATGAAAGGACAATCAAATTGATAAACATATTGGGAGGAATATCAAAACAAACATGAGAGACATTCTAAAATTCATAGTGTACTCTGAACATATTATTGAGGAAGGAGGTTCAACAAAATGAAGAGAGAAATGAGAGTAGATAAATTGTATAACAAATCCTTTTATTTTATGTAACCGATAAGAACAAATAAAGGTAAAGAATTGGATCAAAAGAAGTAAACATCTTCGAAAAGAAGGAAGGTGACAAAAGATGTACATGTAAAGATAACAAATACATGTCAAGGAATCTTTTTTTTTTAAATGAAGAGTATTAAAAGTGATAGTATCAAGTAAATTAGAAAGACAGAAACTACCATGCATGAAATTCTTAACTCAAAAAAAGAGAAAGAGAAAGAGAAAAAGGAAAATGGGGACAAAAAAAAAACACCACATCGTTAAAGGTAAAGACCAGTTTTGGAAACGCCCCCCTCTCAAAAAAATGAAATGGAAGCTCTTATTACCAATCATGTGAAAGAATATGTTTTGACTAATACATGATGATGAAAATTTTGCTGGGAAACCGCCTACTAATTGATATATTTGGTAAATTAGTTAATCTCTTTGGACGTGATAGATATAAAGCACGTGTGCGTAGTCCCATATATATCTTTCTGTGTACAGTGCTTGTAACTTTACGACGACTGGGCCAAATTTCTTATCATTTTGATGATTCCATAACCTTGTAGTACACATTTGTTAGATGATCAACCTTTTCTGATCGATTCCACGTTTCTTTCACAATGCAATCGCATGACCATAACTGGTCTTTATCTTTAAAGGTGGAAATAATATAAAGAGTAAAAAGAGATGGCACTGAGTCAACACAGGACTGTTTTATCAACTTAACTCAGACATTCCATAATATTTGTAGATGTTTCCAAAAACATCTTTAAAGTACTTTGACCTCAAGCACCAATATCCAAGTGCTGCTACATTGTACATGTACATATGTACTGTATATTGTGATAGCCCAATTGAAACTAATAAAGACATCTCCACTGTTTTATATCAATCTTTCCATTTTCTTTCTGTTTCTTGACTTTCTTCAATTGCTTTCTTCTTTAATCTCCATCTACATGTAGTAATTTCCTATTGTTTTGCTGACATTTACTGCTACTTTCTCTGAATCAACCTCTCCTCTTGCTACCTGTATCTCTTTCTGTCTCTCTCTCTCCTTCTTTTTATTTCTTTCTTTCTCTTTATCTCTCTCTCTCTCTCTCTCTCCCTCCCACTTCCACTCTCTACCTCTCTCTCTCTCTCTGACTCCCCAACTAATACCCATTTTAAAAGCAGACCAAATCTTATATCTTTTTTTTTATCTATTTGTCTGAGTCGGAGTATTTGAACATAAAATAGCTTGTTTTTCTATATTGAAATTATAGACCAGTTCAGTAACCACAACGTTTGATATCATATTATACAAAAGTTTCATTACAGCCAATAGGAACAAGGCACTACCATTGAAAAGTCTCTCATTGAAAGTGACTGTGATAAACATTTACCAACATGTTTGCAAACTCTACAGCTAGTAATATCCAAAGCAAAAATGTTCTACTGAATTAATTAGTACACATTTTTGCCCTCAGTCATCCAAGCTTATTCTGTCAAAAGACCTTGTGTGGGCTAACAGATCATAAAACTTGTTGGGTGTTTACTATTATTCATCCAGAACCTTTCTCTGGCTTGACCAATTATGAGCCATAGTATTACAATGGTTTCATATTAAATTAAAGGTCACATGGCCAGTGAGGATGATTCATCACATTCTTTAATAAAGCCAAAGGGCATTGTTGGGTGTCCATGAAGGTAGACCCTGACACAGGAGCGAAAGCCAGATGAATGCAACTCAAAGAGGATGTCCTCAGAAAAGGAACAAAGGATTCCTGCCCTACTGGACAGACACAATAGAGAACCTGAGTGACCTAATTTGACCAACTGACCACTGATATAAAGGTGTGTCCCCACCGCTGACCAACACAATAGCTGGACAGCTCTATTCATTCATATTTATAGCTTCCTCCCTCACACACGTTTTAATACAGTGTATCTTTTCATCACGTAAATACTTTTGTAAAAATATTGTACAATTCAGCTCCCGAGCTGCAATGCATATTTTTGAATGAATAAACCATAATGATTATTATCATGAGTTTTATCACTGCCAAATGCGGTTGCTATTAAAATTAAAATCCATTAAAATTGGTATTTGGGACAGGGGACTGACGTCACAAAGTATTCTTTTTCTGTCCAAGTGTGACATTCTAACAATAATGGTTGTTATCGTCTGATTTTTAACAACTGTTTATCAATAACTTTAAAATGTACACAATATTCACTTCTGCAGCATAACAATCACCAACAAGATAAGATATTGTCAACTGCAAAGTATTAAAACAAAAATGTCTGGATGAAAATGCCTTTACATTGATGGTCAAAATATCTTTTAGTGTGAGTTTCTAATCACTAATTATTCAGCAATAAAATGCATGAGAAATGTCAGTCACTACCATTTTTACATCATTCCTTTGTTTGGCAATGACAGAACCATTCCATGTAATCTGTTGTTTACCATTCACAGAAATACACAGAAATATGATTACAGCATTGTTTACTAGCATTCATGCATTAAACCATACCCATTTTAACTGATTCACATCCTAATTAGGCAATTCCCAGAACAAAGCATTTACGTGAGCGAAAAGTTCAATAACTTTTAATACACAAAAATATGATGATATGAAATATCATGTCCTTATTTACAAACGATAAGACCCGAATGTATTTGGGGAATTCCAGATTGAGGAAACAGCAGCATAATGGGAACAAAATCTTCATGTTTGCACACAACTCAGAATACAAACACATACATGTACATGTCCTGCTTTTGATTGTAACAATGAATTGACCCATTGTTTACTGAATTCTCTCACTCTAAATGGTTTGATACAGAAACCATGCACTTCCGGTAAAGCAATGGGTATTAATAAACATTATTAATAATCAAGGAAATATATCTACACATACCCCTGTATACAGTATGTCTGAGAATAGACTATCCCAATCTTACTTTGGTGTTTATTACAAATTTGAGAATACATTTCTAATTCTTCTCTCGAATGCCATCTGTGATTCCTGATATGGAGTAGAATCCAGTTGGCTGAATAGTTTACACAACTTTTAATGAGGTAATTTTAAGTCAAACAACAACAATTCTAAGATCAATTCACTTTTAAGTGGGTTACATAATATCTAGATCTATACTTTAGTTGATGCAAATTACATATTTCGACATTTTTGTCTACATACTGTACACTGTACAATAATACATGAACATGAGGTCAATATGTGCATGACATCACTTTTTTATGGCAATCTAAATAAGTCTCAAATGTCAAATTATGACATGCAATTCATATTTTTAAAAACTTGAAATAATAAAACAAACTATGATGCCATTATTGCTACAGTTGAATTATAAATTACGTGAAAGTTCAACGAGTTCATAAAATTAATAACCCATCCAATTATTCTACAGTATTTTTGATAAACAGCTTTGTCATCAAACACCCACGATACAATGCATGGGTACACTTGGATTGAACACAATACAAGTTACCCCGAAATTGAACTTGACTTGGTGTGTGGGTGAATTCATCGATTTGAGCAAACACACAAAAAATATCCTGAGGCAATTCATGTTTAAATAGAAATATAATTTTCAACAGGAAAAAACATCATAAATATGATGTATCATACAAAGAATTAATTATTCCTGACTGACACTCCATAACATTTAGCACTTTTTCAAATGAATATTGTGTGAGTCAATAACAGTTTTGATCTTATTTTATATGATTGAAGAAAAATCTAACAGTACACTGTACATGTATATGTAGTGCATTATAGGCCAACTTTATTACAGAGCAAATATTTACAAGAGGAGATAATTTATTGATGGAATTCCTATTTGAACAGTTACACACCCATGTGTTATTTGATACACTCCTTTGATAAACGCACTCGAAGGTTATCGATTTACTCAGAAGCAGCGCTACATGTACATGTGTACCGTAAATAGGCTTTAGTCAAAACAATGAATGAAATACTTGTAGATTATAAACTTCATACTGTACTCTTTAATATGTAATTTGTACTACCGGTAGACATTACAATAAAAAAAAAATTAAAAAATTCTATCTTCAATTTCTCATTCCAATTCTAGGCTATAATGTATAATGTACACAAGGTCTACATGTTTGTCCACAAATCACAATTTAAACAATATCACACTGGATTTCTATTTTGTACTGAAGTACTGAAGAGAAATCAGTATACAAGTAGGCCTAGATACAGGTCCAAAATACCACAATTATATTATTATCATACATACTATGTACAATGTACAGCAAGCATACTATTTATGTACACATGATGTACAAATTGTACATGACAGGTATTAACATGCATGTAGACCAGTAGTAGGTAATTTAGTAGTTTTTATTGCTGTCTGTACACTAAAAAACTGTCATTCCAAATCAAACCTGAAACTAAATGCAATTGCATCTACATGTACATGTATTTAAAGTCTTTTCACCAGTACATGTAGGTATCTCTTTCTAAATAAATAAAAGATAATCCAAGAGGCTTGAATGATCATGGAATGCTAGGTTGATCTATATAATAGTATCACTTGAAGGATAATAGTATGATTACCTGTTAGATTCTACAGGATTCTACTTGTTTGATCTTTCAGTTTCAAGCTCTTTAAAAGTGTAAGGCTCTACTGATTGATTGGGTATTATAATAGGCAGCTTTACAATTATGTAGGCATGTATGATGTGGTGATTGATGTTTGTCCTGAGTGGATGAAAGGAAAAAGAAGAGCAACAAACAAACTAGAAAAAATGGTGTAATATTAGGAAGATATCTTCTCTCAATACCGTACTTAAAAGAAAGCCCTGAAGACTTAAACATTTTCTTGCAGTAGAGTTATACATGTACATGGTTATTACATACACTGTATGTTTGTGTTAAACAATTCATAATGTAAAGCTCAAAGAGAATTAAAGTGCAAGTGTGCAACTATTAAATTCAACAGTACTTATTATATTATCAATATGATCATCTTTGACGTTATCACTATCAGCAATTTCTAAATAAATTTATATTTACAATGTCAATGGGCTCATAATAGTATGTACATGTACATTTAAGTTGTGATCTGTAGGTCCCAAAGTCTCTAGGGTTGTTTTACATACACTGCAATAACTTGCTGTTGCTAATTTATAGAAAAATCTAATCAAATCAAATCACAATTATGTATACATATCAGGGAAAAAATTAATATTTATTTTTCGGGGGCTACTTTTCAACCTTACCTGCATGAGAATAACATTCAAAAATTTGTTTTGCCTTGAACTCTATGCAAATTTAAGGGGGCTCTTTTCTGATTTTCGGGGGGCTCTTTTGGGCATTTTGAGGGCTATTTCTTTAATTTTTTTCACTGATACATATACATGTACTGTACATGTACACACAATCATACACGTTGTACAGTGTAGGCCAACATGTAGACCTACATGTATCAATAATCAATTATACCTTGTACTCGTCCATGTACAGTTGTACTTGTAGGTATACATGTATACAGATATATGTTTGTCTGTGAAATGAGTTGGTCCCGCCCTGGCTACATGTACGGTAATTTTTTATATATTTGCATATTTTATAACTAGTGCATACAGTGTAGGCCTACCATAAAATCATATAAACACCAAGCCGAATCTACACCCTTTGACCTGCTTGTTTATTGGGTCACATTCCACTGAACCACTCAAGTAATTCAAGCAGAAAGGCAGTACAGGCTTCCAATTCATAAAGCACTTCAGTCTTCATGCCCTAGATTTTGTGTACTACAGTGTAGCTGCTACATGTTCATGTAGGTGTATTGTGCAGATTTAAAAATACCTGTAAAAAGTACAAGCACAGGTTCATGTACAATTTGCTCCAGTACATCATTCACATTCATTCACATTCTGTATGAATGAATTTATTGAAACTGAGCCCATTGCCTACAAGAACGTGATGGTTCCTATATAACCCTATGAGAATGAGAGAATTTGGTAGGCTAGCTAGTATATTGTATTATTAAAGCCTAAAGTACATGTATAATGGCACATCTTTCCTATCTCAATTGATCATTCGGACAAATCCTACCTTATAGTTGATATGTACATGTACATGTTGACAACTTTAAAAGATATTGGTCAATTAAACCAATGATGCCTGTAAATAAAAGCCCTGTCCAACGCTAGCATAGTATGCCACTAATTATGGTTTTACACATTATTCACAACCACGTTGCCCTACTACACATATATGTACAGGCCTATCATCAGGTATCAAACAGAGTGAACTGATTAAATCAATTTTTGAGCTCAACTTTCAACTGGTAAATGTCACTTTCTATGAAATCTAACTTGATCTGAATTACTAGTGCATATTGGTTCAAGGTTCAAGGTTTGAAAAAAAGATATCATGATCTAAAATTCAAATCATCAAAAATATTATACCGGTACAGGGTTTTGTAGATGGATCTAGCCCCTACATTTTAGCCATTTAGGCATACATGTAGTACCGTATGTTCCTCCAATGGATCTGCAAACTAAAATGTAGTAAGCCCTTTAAATAGTACCCGGCTAGCCACATCAAGGAGCCAGATACATGTAACAAATTAACAGTCAGACCGCAGCGTGCGCGAATTCGCTTCCATTTATTCATATCGTATGCACGAATTTGCTCCTCATGAATACGTAATAAGCAAAAACATGGCACAGTTCTCATCTTTCTGCTATGCTCAGGATTCATTTAATGACATTGAATTCGTCATGAATATTGAGCCAGAACTATAAACATTATAATGTACTATTCAATAAATAGTGAGTGAGGTTTCAAAATGTGAAAAAAACACCAAAAAAAACTTGCAAAAAAAAATATTTGAAGAGTCGGATATACACGTTAAATAACCATTTTTATCGGGGGTGCATCTCGCTGAATTTTGGCTTACCACATAATGTAGATATTTTCCTAACATAATATTATACTTCCTGTCAATGTCTGTCTCAATACCAGTCAGGAACAAGCAAAGTAGTAGCTGATGCATAATAGACTCCGGCGGAAAATAAGACATGGCCGATCGACGAGCGTTTCGCATCGAGATCAACCGGGGGATACCACGTTATATATAGCTTTGCGTCGATTCGCGGTCCAACCAGTCTGCGCGCTATACGTGAACACGCACGGAAAATAGACGGAGATTAGGGATATTCATGAATTACTCTCGTGTGCGTAACCCCCGGTCGTAGAGGCTTTTGTATTGCCCCACATACTTATTATTGTGTACGATACTCATGCGCTACATAATCATAGAAGTGAACGGAAAGTACAAAGTTGGATACGGATACGCACACAAGTACAATATAGAATTCCAGCTCTAGGGACAGAAGAGGGGATTTAAGTGTCTATAAAGGCTATTTTTGGCCAGGCTTTGATATCGTTTTAACAAAGAAGACACATTTTCCGTTATGAAATGTATGTTTGTGTAAATACAAACTTTCAGGGGGGGGGGGGGGCAATGTTATTGAAAATTGAAAATATGATTGTTCCCATCCCTGCTATTAATTTCATGGTTGTAAAAGTTCTGAAATGTGTTTTTATATTTGTAAACCATGGGCTAATAAGAAGAGCCTTAAACAGGAATTTCTTTTGGTAATTCCCAGACATTCGATGATGGTAATATTTTATTTCATAATTCTTTTGTCAATTGCATTACTCCAGTTCATGTGTATTCCTGGAAATAAAATATTACAAAATTCTTTCCCTTATTCTCTTTCCTGTTTGATTTTGTTTTAAAGTGACCCGCGGAATATATATATATATCTGGAAATTTATTTTCGGGGTTCGTTTGTGTGTAATATGACCCTTGGATAGAAATATAAGTGTGCGGTGGGCTGAAGGGCTCAAATAAAACTTGTAGAATTCTAATTTTCATCTTCAACATCATTATCACAATCACAATCGTCATCGCCATCACAATCATTATCATCATCACCATAGCCATCATCGCCGTCACCACCTACATCATCATCACCACCATTAGCATTGCATCACAATCATCATAATCACCCTCATCATCACCACCATCAGCATTGTCATCAAGATAATCATCGTCATCATCATCACCATAGCCATCATAATCACCGTCATCATTATCATCATCACCATATCCATCATGATCGCCATCACCGACATCATCACCACTGCCATCATCATAATCACCGTCATCATTATCATCAACACCATAGCCATCATCTCCACCGTCGCCATCACCACCATCACAATCATCATCACCAACATATCAAAATATGTCAATGCTTGACTATTTATATTATGTTTACCCTGTGTAGGTACTATTTCTGGATGAAATACAAATCTGCAAAATATATCTTTTAAAAAGATTGTTTTTCTTTTGTGGGGGGGGGGGGAGGGGGGGGGGGCTATTATTTAACAGGTCTGTGTAATTCACATTTCTTAATCAAAATTCATGCCAACTAACCCAAAAGAAAACCAGGTCTGGTTTCTTCTGAATAGCCTAGTAAATGGACAAAAAAATGTATTATTTATTAAACACTACTACAAATAATAAATGCGATAGGACTACGAATAAAATTTGCATTTTCTAATATTTATATTTTATTTATAAACTGACTTTGACATTTATGTTGAGACCATCACACGCATAAAATGTGTCACTGAGAATAAAAGTATTATTAGAGTTAAGTATTGTTAAATTGTATAAAGGTGACAGTTCAGTCAGTTTTCTATTAATATAATAAATGCTTATTGTTCGTGTGAAGCTCCGGAATCCCACCTTGGAACTTTGGAAGTATCAGAGATTTTTGTTTTATTGAAAGGAATAAGCTGAACAAAATCCTTCTCGTCCTTCTCCCAAACTCCCCGTTCAAGATTGTTTGTTCCAACGTGAAGCAAAACTGCGGTTGAGTCTTCAAATAAATAACCATTAAAACGAACAAAGGCATGGAGTCCAGCAAATGTTGATCCAGGAATGCAATGGAGACTGATGTGTGATGTCTGTCAATGTCCCGCAAGCTTCGATGGTTGAGTGCGTCTGTCAGAAAAACAACAACAAATGATAAGAAGAATAAAATGTCTTAGTTCAATGTATGGGGATTTGAAAAGATCTTATCAAAGTAGCTAGCCATTTATGGTAGACAAAACTGGCTTGCTTTCAAATTTATTTTTTTAAATGAAAACAAATTACAGGTGTCAGATTCATGAAGTTTTCCCTTCATTTTTCAAGATGTGCACAAGTTCTAAAATGTAAGTGTTTACCTTTGGCTTTTTGTCTTAATTCTGCTCTGTTCATAATCATACTTAGGTCTACAACTCGCACAAGGAAATGCTGCTTATTTCTGTGGCTGGCTGTAAGGTTTGAGTTGAGCAGAAGGCAGAACCAAAGTTTGAGAATCCCAAATTAATATAATTAATTATCCTTTAAGTAATTTGTCATTTTAATATCCAGCTCAGCTCAGCTCAGTTCACTCGCTCAGCTCAGGATTCCAGTACAAAACAATTTGATCAGTTATCAAACCCCTTCATTACTTGTCTAAACATGTTTAAACCCTTGTAAATATACATTTAAAACATATCATTTGATCTAGATTTATAATGAATAGCAATGACTAATGAGCAGTCGATTTATTTACATTGCTGTCGATTTGCGACAACAAAAACTAAAAAGCTGACAAAAATATATACACATGGGACTACATAAATTCCTGCTGTATGCGCCACACAATGGCACAGCGACACACAAGAAACCCCGCCATTCCTGACTAAAAGGCCGTAGCCATAGCGATTCCCCGCGGTTTCGAATCATTTTCCGTCTACTTCCGGTAGATTTCCAAAATATAGTCCAATAATTTGGGCATATTTCTTATTCAAACATTACTTGCATCTACGTGTTTTCAACATCAAACGATGGACTGGTTATCAAAGACGACGTAGGATGCAAAAATTCGAAATAATATTATCAATACCAGTCAGGAACAAGCAAAATACGACACTATGTAATGAGTAGTTAATTTCCGAGGACTAAAAAACGCTCTTTTTGTTTGCGATAATAGTAAGCTCAAAATCTAACTAATTTGGGCAAATTTGGTGTCAAAGAACAGCGAAAATTTCAGAGATTGACTTACCCCACGATTCCGCCATGATGAATTGAACTGTAAGCCATACGAGGGCGACAAAATGATGCTACCAAAATCCCGTGGTTGGTCTCGTGTTTTACGAGAGCGTTGTAAGCGAGCTTTTCACCGAACGGGAATCTGAATAAAAATTGCCGCACAGCCTCATTATCGCGCACGCTGCGGTCTGACTGTTAACAACAGACTGAAGAACAACAAAATTCCTCTAAAAGAAAATTTCCTAATGACCAATAATTGGTTGGTTTTGAGTCAGTTTAGAATCGGTTTGGGGATGTGACAGAGACGTCGAGATTTAATGTACATGTATCTTCTTCTGAAGTTTGGAGCCAAAAGAATCAATACCAACCACTGCATAAATCTACAAGTATGATTGTCTACTCATACTATTCTTTTGTGATAAAATACTTCAATGGTGTCCTTCCCTTCTATCTATCTGAACCCACTTGAGGTCAAGACCCCCTTGTAAGCCGTGGGTCACTGTTGCCTAGCAACCAACAAGGCTCTGGAATGTCACCAATGTGAAACCTTGGTGAAAGTAACTTTGGTTTTATGTGCTCAACATTTTATCTCAAATTATGGTGATAATGATGCACATGTGTGTTGCATGTCACAAGTAGTTTTCTGTGAACACTTTGATGGAATACCAGAAGCAGGCATTAGTATTGGTCTCCATCTCCATACATGTACATGTAGGGCAGCAGGCCTATATTGACGCATCAACTTCGGAAAGATTTGGGCATCCTCATGCGCAGGAAAAGAAATAAATGAATCAATTAGGAATCATCTTTTAATTCCACAATATATCAAGAAATAAACATGTTTGAAGGTCATTTATATATATGCACAAATCAAGGTGCCAACAAGTGGTCTACTTTTTTTCAAAAAAAAAGATAAAGGCCTGGACTGCTGGAAACATACAAAACTGTTATTCTGAATCAACATTCTTTCTATTCCCTAAAATCATGCAATATTCTAGGAGACCTACTGATTAATGAATTAAAAAAGAATAAAAAGATTTATTTATTTGGTATTCATTATATACTGAATATCTAAAAAGTTAAATTTGAAAAATAATTTAATTTCTAAAATCTTGAAATCTTATAAATTAAATCAAGTTGTATATATCTTTCTTAGTTTGTTTGTTTATTTCTTTTTTCTTTCTCTTCTTTTTTTTTATTCTATATTTTTTTTCTCTCTTTCATTCATTTTATTTTTAACTTGGTACTTGGTTGGGTAATCCCTTTGGCAGCTCACTCAGGAAGCTATACTGGGATGGTAGGTGAGGCGAGTAACTACAAGGAGTGTCATGAATTGCTGGAATGGTGTGTGGACAAAGCACTTGTCAATTTACAATGAAACTAACTTCATTCTGAGACAAAGAACATGAAACATGAATATTAAATCTAGTTTCATATCCCCCTTTCACATTCTAACTAAAATTGTCATTCATGAAGGCCTAATCATTTCTTTTAAACCACATGATCCTGACTCATTCTTCCCACTTTTAAAAACACAAAGAGAAAATTCCTAGACGACAGATGACATTGATTAATCCTCACATAACATAAACAGACCATTAGTCTGCTTGTTTCCCCCTCTGGCACTCAAGGGCATTGAACTTTACCAAGCTGTGAGTGACATTGGAGATTAGGGAATACCAGAGGTGTGTCAATTGCGCCATTAGACAGGAGACAAGGTCCCCTTCAACTTGTCATGTTTAGACGGGTAGAGATCATTGCTTTGAACTCTTTCAGCCTTTACAGCCTTTTCACAGTCCTGAGACAAAAACTGCATACAAAGTGTTGTACAAAGAAACACTTACACCTGTACATGGTAGTGAAAGGGGCAAACACACACGATAAATGTCCTACATATATTAGGCAACTTGTTCTGGGAAAAGTGTGGTTGTGTACAATTCTCATACAACACTCACTATGCAGTTTGCATAATGAGTCCAACTAAATGATTCGCTACCAAATGCTTAAATTCAAAATAATTGTCAAACCTCCTTTTGGAACGACAACATTCCATTAGCCTAATACATATAAGCCTAAATATGACACAGCAGTGTATCCACACACAAAAAATTGATCACCATGGCATTGTACAAATTTACAGTAACACAGTAAGTTCATTATAAACCCATTTAAACAATGCACATTCTCCAAAAAGTCTATATGGTAACTAAATACATTTTGTAAGGAGGTTGTAAGAATCTCACTTGCTTGCTTGATTTTGGATGAAATCAATTTGGAGATAACATTTTTTTTACTGAAATAACTACATGTATAAACCCTGTAGAGAGGTGGTGGCTTTAGGAAATGCAGAGCAATTTCTGCATTTCACCACTGAAGGATCTTCCCTTGGCGTCTTTAGATCCTTCATTATCCTAATTCATGAACTTTCTGAAAAGTTGACCAACTTCTTGGTAGTTATTAATCTCTAGAGTGCATTGAAAGTGACCTTTTTATTTATGTGCTCATAAAAACACTCTGAATCATCCACCCAGTCACTCACACCATAATTGGAAATTCCCCAAATACTTGGGTTTTCCCATAAATCTGTTACTCCCGTGATCAAGGTGAAAAGACTCCAGGAAGAGGGACCCTGTTCATATGACGCAAATTCGGCAGGTCAACCCTAAGAAGTTATAGTGAGGCACTTTATGTGACCATTTATAGCACGAGAGTAAAGGTTGTGGTTTTGTTACTATGGCAACAAAAGTGCACAGAATTTCACTCTGCATAATGCTGGTCAGAGAAGAATAGCCTGCTTTAAAGGTACTATGTCCCTTTTGCAGCCAACCTCAAATGCTGTAGAACTTTGCAGGAATTATGAATATGTCATGTATGTCCTATCTGTGAAATTTAAACGTTAGCAGTGTCCTCATATTCAAATTATGCAAGGAAAACTGTTTACTTGCTAGACTTCACTGTCAGACACTATTGAGTGACTGACTGGCTTTTTTCTTCTTTGGTAATAACATACATGAAAAGAGTTGTAAAGGGTACATGAGTATTTGTCTACATCAATAACCCACTTCTTGTGATGGCCAAGATTAAACTGATTGAATCTTTGCGCAGCATAAAACGTATGACCATTCGGTACAATTGTCTGAAAATCAAGACTATTACTTTTGAGCTCTATAGCCCTAAAGTCGATTTGACAACTACATGTAATAGTCGTTATTTTCCCACTTGAAGACATTCTCAAGCCCCACCTATTTTAGGGAAGTTCTAAATTAGTATTATCTTTCAAATGCAGTTGGAATTTAACTTTTTCATTTTTTTGGCCTGCAAATGGGACATTGTCCCTTTAACAGTTTGCCTACCGGAGCTTAGGAATGCATCTAATAAAAAAAGTGACCATAAACTTGATACTGGAGGTGACTGCTCATTCTCATTTACATGTTCAATATGTCAAACAAAGAAACTGCATCTAAAACATGGGGAAATTTCATTCTGCTTTACTGTACATACTCCTAGTAGAAACCATTGTAATCCAGAACACCATCTTTTTTCACAGAAAATCTATTAAAATGAACAAATGTCCCAATATCTATTTCCATGATCTGCAATCTTATACTTTTAGAGGTTTCACAATGATTCGCAGTGACGATGGACCTTCCTGTACATGCAGTGACCAGGCCTACACTATTGCATCGTCTGAGGCCAAAAACAATTAACCTGATCCAGTCCTCTCCATCACCTCACCATAGGGGGCCCATTCCTCCGAGCATGCTACCAAGCTACTGAAGCAAGATGGCAAAACATGTACTGTATTGGTAGCTATGGTCACTCATACATGTACCAAGGGGTGCTGGTACCTCCTTGCTCATCCATTACATTCATTTTTACATCAAAATGTATACAGAGCAGAGCCTACTATGCCAATGCTCCCCAAACTAGTATTATCCCATCACATTTTATACAAAACTTGGTATACAACATGAAGTACAACCATGATTACTACATACCTACAGTACATGTAGAAGAACCCAGACTGTATTATAAGGCAACTTCCCATGTGTTTATTCAAACCAAGAGGAAATATCAATGACTCTGAAATATCATACTTATATTAAGTATTCATATCCAGGAGGAGGAGAAGCTATCTCGGCAGGAAATGTACTGCGGCTTTTGATATATCACCACTACACTTTCTTCCGCAAAATTACCCCCCCCCCCCCCTTTGACCCATTGTGGCTAAGGTCAAAATGTTAATCTGAAAACAAAACTCAGCTTTGCATTATAATTGAGCATTCCATTCATATGATAGATTTCACCACAGAGGAAGTTTAGTTTTTCTGTCTCTCTCTCTCTCTTTCTTTTTTATATATTTTAGTGAGGAGGAAGTTATTAATACCGTGAAAGGCTTTATCTTGCAAGACCATGAAAGTCAATTTTCATGCAACTCACAAACATTTTTTTTCCTTACCAACTACATGTACAATAATCTCTGCACATTTGCTTTTCATTCCCTAAATAATGCTGAAAACTACTAGTGTTTTTTCTATCTCCAACTCCATGTACAGTGTACGCAAGCCTCTTTCAGCCAGGGTCTGATATTACATGTAATTGCCAAGCATTTGACCTTGAGTAAATTTATGCAGATTTATTTTCACTCAGAAGGATGTGAAATATATCATCCTGAAACAAAAATCACCTTACAAAATTATGGAAGATAAAGTGAGTCACAGAGAAATAACAGCTGTGGTTGAAACAAAATATACATAAAGGATGTCCTTCTCAATCTCAAAGACGAACCAACAAGCCTAGACTACATGTACCGGTACATATTCTTATCACCGCCCCCCCCCCCTCCCTTTTTTTTTAGGGGGGGGGGGGGTGGTTATAGTCATTTTTTTTTTTTTGTTAGATGTGAATGTAGTAATGTAAAATGTGAAAATGTCCAGATAACAAAACACTTGTTCTTTTAATTTTTATAAAGTTTTAAAGTTTAAAAAAACACATAAATGACTGTTCCTTGACAATATGCAGCATGAAATTATCTAGACCGAAATTTCTGTCTCTTTTGTTCGTTAGCCTCTGATATGGGTAAAGAGAGGAGCCGACCCTACCCAAATCAGAGGCTAACGAACGAAAGATCAGAAATTTTGGTCTAGAAATTATCCTCCCCATGCAGCGCTGGTCCTGGCCTGGACTCTGGACTGACTGGATCTGGAGGAACATTATTTATTTCATTCACAATAAAAATATAAAATCATTCTAAAATCTTTTCAAGTCATTCATTGAAATCATTCCCGAACAATTGACAAAGACAATGAACATCTTAAAACATGATACATCACTAATTGACATTGTATTGTGCATGCGTGTCATTTGTACAAAAGTCATCAGCTGCAGTCAATGACATTTCTGAACAGCTGATGCACGAGCGAGAACCACACACATACAGCGCTCCACCCTTCCTTCCTCCCGAAACCTTGGGCGGAAGCACAGGTAGTGGATCCGCTACCCGAAACATCTACCACTGAGCCCCTCACCAAAAACAACCGACACCACCGACTCCAAACAATCGCGAAAATTGAAACAATTTACCCGAATCACACTTACCACTGAACTTGAACATCTTTCATTACATTCTGACACAAGGTTTCCGTTAGTAATCGTCAATAAAATTGTTCAAAAGCGAAAAAACAGATGTGGAATTGATGTGTTTTCCAAAGTTTAGCCATTTTCTGTCATTCTCATCAACAGCCGACCATCTACAAATGTAGGCGTGGTTGTAAACCCGATATTACGTATGCATATAAACATGATGTCACTTACTTTGGACGTTTCTAATTGGTCCAAAGTGTGAATGGAATGTAGAGCTAATGAGTCATAATGAATATTCAACAACCAAGATGGCCGCGTGCACTGCATTTCTCTAGGTGATGCAAGTTCCGTGAAAGAACCGAAAAAAACCGGACTTAATTAAATAAATCCAAGTTAGAACTACAAGTTTCATTCAACCATTAACAGGATACATTTGATATATGATCTCCTGTAGAATTTGGAATTCATTGTGTCGGTCGTTAAGTGGAAACGTTACCGAAATCTGGAAAAACATGGCCAATGTTGTTCAATTAGGTGAGAAATATTTCAGTCCCAGCCATAGATATTTGTGTGTGGTATTTTGTTCGTTATTCGTGGAAGGCGTGACGTGAGGCGTGAACTCGATATCAACTTTGTTGTTGTTATTGCTGATAATGATGATGATGATGATGATGAATAATGATCATGTCAATTCAATGCTTCTTTTTCATATATTTTTATATTTTTATAAAAGTTTAAAAGTTTCACTCAGGCATCAACACAACAGTGGTCAAAGTTGTGTGAAAGTAAATTTGTCAAAAGAAAACATTGCGTTGGAAAGTAAATGGAAAGCAAGGACCATCCTCCACCCAATGATCTATGACAGAAATCCTGGCGCTAGTTTGGAAGTGTATCCAGACTTTGATCCATAACTCCGGCGTGGAGATACCCTACTAAAACATGACGAAAATCAACTAAATTTGTTCAAATAATGGTCATGAAAAGTTGTTATAGGGGGTCTATTTCTTTCCGTTTTGTGTCAATTTTTTTTGGGAGTATTTTTCCTAAAAACAAAGACTTATAATATACACTTTCTCACCGGATTCACGGCACACTGCTGCACAATACAATTGCATACCGTACCGACGCTACGGTGGGGCACGGGAGCTCGCATGTGTTAAGTTAGCGACTGTAATCTAAGCAATTCATCCTTTCATTACTCATCATCCTTTTTAATACCTGTCACTATTCATTTATCTTTCAGGTAGCAATCCAGATTGCCTAGGGGGGTGTTGTAGCTCTGGCAGCTAACAGTTTGATGAGTGGCAATGTCATCTCAGTTCCCACTGATACCATCTATGGCCTGGCAGCCTTGGCTCAGAGTGCAGAGGCAGTGGAGAAGCTGTACGAAGTGAAAGGCAGAAATGGGAACAAGCCATTGCTATTTGTATCAACTGTATTGAAGACATTCACAGGTAAGTCTAAGTGATCAGCAGTATAGAGTACTTGGGTATTATTAAAAAGTGTTTCACTGGAATGTCTTATGATGGTTTTGTAGAAAGATTCCCAAATTCCTAATACAGACTTGCCACCTAATATGAGAACCAGAAGAATGTGATCCCTTATTTTGAAGACTTTCAGTTTTTTTAATTTGATACTTTTTAATGTAGACTCAATTTGAGCTTTCTTTCTTTATCCTTCCAACCATCAGATGGGGCTACGTTACTGTCTCTGACGACATCCTGAGAGACCTCCTTCCTGGACCTGTCACGGTCCTCTTCAGGAGAAGATCTGAGCTCAATCCTGAGTTCAACCCCTCCTCCGAGCTTATCGGCCTTCGTATTCCCGAGTACCCCTTCATCCAACAGCTAGCTGCAGCAGTAGGTGAACCCATAGCGCTGACGAGCGCCAACCCCTCAGCTGAAAGAAGTACTCTCTCTGTCAAGGTCAGTTTTGTATAAAGATGTCTCATATATTTAGAGCCAGAAGGACATTAAAGCCCCACTGTACTACTTGTAGCTACTTGCTCCCTCTATATAGAAAACAATGCCTAATCGGTGACCATTGGTCCCCCATGATCCTTTTTTTTTCTTATGTAATTTGAGACCTGAGTTGATGAGATAGCCACTTGTTAGTGACCACCCTGGGTGGTCTAATTCCTCCTGGTTAAACTAGTAAAGACAGGCTTGAACCTGTGGCTTTCAGCAGATGATCTGGTAGCATTTTCATTCACCATCTGTACAAAATCCATTGATCCATTTTTGGTTGACCTATTGGAAATGTTAGAATATCCATGCAAAAGTTTTGATGCACATTGATGGATGTTTACGTTGTACAGAAGGGAAATATTTTCTGATTTTTAATAGTGACAAACCAAAAAGCTTGGTACATTACTGTCAGAATTATAACAGAAGAAGTGATTCGAAAATAGAAAACCGCACATTTTAACTCAACTAGCGCTTAGAGACTTTGGTGGAAAGCGCTTTATAAGTAATTTTTTTTGTTTATTAACTACCTTGAATGGTAGGCCTCTTTACAATCAACAACAAAATACAACAATCACATAATATGTTTATTGGAACGAAAATTGCTCATTGCATTCAAAGGCATTGACATGTGTGATATCAACTTTTATACAAACCTGATTTGCTAATTTGAGCAAGTATGCCTACTGGTAGATGGGGCAAAATGTTTTTTTATGTAACTGGCCAATATCTCTAATACCTCAGTGACACTAGCCAGACCAATACCAGGCTTACTGTATGCCAAACAAAGACTTGCTCTACCTACCTACAGTAGCCAAAAATCAGTTAGTTTGGACTCTGTGGAGTCAATTTGGAGTTAGTTTGTGACAAAGTTATCAATTTTTCCTTATTTTCTTCTTTTTGATGATGCAGGAGTTTGAAGACTTATGGAGTAAGATTGATCTTGTGTTTGATGGTGGTGTGTTGAGTGATTCTGAGGAATCTAGGCAAGGTTCTACTGTTGTTGATCTGTCAGTCATGGGACGATTCTCTATCATCAGACCAGGAAGGTAAGGATGTAGTCGGATTGATTTTGGTTTTTAAATGTCACTTCAGCTGGATGTTCGTCCTACCATTCATCATTGAGTTATGGCTCCTCACAACATTCCTGCCGATGTACCGATTATTTTTTCCTACTCTTTACCTACATCATTTTACTTTATACACTTCTATTTTCAATCTTTCATCTTATAGTACATTCTGTCTATAAAAATCTGCTTGTATCTTCACTTCTACTTTTTCAAATTCATTTGATTTATGCAATAATTTTGTGTCTCTGCCATGGAATGCATTACGATTTTGCATTTCATCTGTAATTCAGTCCCACTACATTGTGATTATGATACCTGACAAGCAATATGAAAAATTAACTACAAAGTTTGTTTTCCTTGTTTCCCTTTTCCTTGGTAGGTATTTCAAAGAGAAGATTTTAAGTAGTAAATTCTTTTTCGGCTTTACAGGATATTAACCTTGAATTGTTCCGTATTAAATTCTGTATTAAATTAATGTATGGCCATTTTTGTTAAAGACCTGTATTGCTTGTCATGCTACAAATGCCTAACTTTCTTTCTCACAAATATTTCCTCCAATTTTGTATTTTGTTTGTTTTTGTTCCATCTCAGTGCTCAAGAGAAAACCGTCAAGATTCTGAACGGAAAGTACCACCTGAAGGAGGAAAACGAGATAATACACACAGGTTATCTACCACAGAGCTTTTATATCAGGGACCCTTGTTGATTCCACCTTTCAAGTACAGCATTCCCTCCATGTGGGACTGACTATTTGAACTTTGACCTCGCACTATCGATCCTGTGCCCCTTCTGTAAGGTATTTGATGACTTTCGATCAGATTTACTCATGAGAAGATGAAGCTTCCAGAATTTGAATACCATGTGAAAGATGTGATTGTCATATTATACAGGGAAAGAATTAATTGTTTTATTTCTATCTTGAAAAATGGTGATGTCACACTGTTGAGGGCAATTTAACAAGCTACAGTATGTTCATTTTCTCCCATGTAGATGAAGTTATAATGATATTAATAATAGTCACATT
This sequence comes from Strongylocentrotus droebachiensis, assembly GCA_035222895.1. Taxonomy (NCBI): domain Eukaryota; kingdom Metazoa; phylum Echinodermata; class Echinoidea; order Camarodonta; family Strongylocentrotidae; genus Strongylocentrotus; species Strongylocentrotus droebachiensis. Next base: position 11,098 of record JAVYIG010008768.1, on the reverse strand, counting down.
CCTACAGGGAAAAAATTACTTTATACATTTTGGGGGCTACTTTTCAAGCTTGCTTGCATGAAAATAACACTCTTTAATTTGTTTTGCATTGAACTCTATGCAAGATTTGGGGGCTCTTTTAAGACTTTTGATCATTTCGGGGGCTAATTCGCCCCGAGCCCCCGTGTATTTTTTCCCTGCATTCCTATAGTGCTTTATGTTTGTAAGTGCTATACATTGTGATTATTATTATAAGCTATTCATATGAATACCATGGAAAATGAACTTTTTTTTCTTCAAATGATTTTGATTTTCATACTATCTGTGCTTTGTATTCTGTGGTCTAAGAAGCTTATTCACCATCTATGGACACATGTCTTTTACAACAAACCATCAATTTGAGTCATTTCCTGTATTCTTTGAAAGGTATTTACCCTTGATATCTCTCTGAATACTTGTATTATTTTCCAACGTGAAGTCAAAACGGCAAAAAGGTCACCTTTGAAGATTCAATCATGTTATTAGGCTGTTGAAGGGCTGACGTGAGGTTGATGTATTGTCATCTACCATTTTTATTTGTATCATTGGACATAATTATTATCAAAATGGATTTTGAACTTGTGTTGGTGTCCCAGTGTTCTTTCTTTCAAGTCATTCCGCACAAAACATAAAGACATGGAATTATGAAGGCGTAATCATGTATTTAAGATCCAGGCAAGAACATTGCTTTATTATTTCTTTATATGAGATGTATGTATGTACTTATATATGAAGCTTCAGCCAACTGTAAAAATCAAGTATCTTCAGCTATCTTCAGCCAAGTAATCTCTAAGTAGGCATGTTGTCATCTGCTCATACTGACTTTGTCAAAACCAAATGAATTTTCGAGACAGTTTTTTCGCGAACAGATTACTTGGCTGAAGATAGGAGACAATGCATGTCCAGAGTCCCTATGCAGATGAATAACTTTTTGAGGTTGGTAGGAACTTGGACGACATGTTACGAATACCCCAACCAATGGAATTTACATGATATACACAAGTGAACAAATATTACTTTCATCTGGTCTGGTACATATCATTTGTACTACTCTCTACTCTTTTGAGATACTTGTATTCTTCAATATTTGCTTACAGTGTAAGTGCCATAAAGATGAGATCAGAAAGATACACATTAAGTTGACAGAAATGCTGACACTGTATTGGAAGTGGTTTTGCAATCCGCTTGTAATTTATTCTCTTGCCCATTTGACTTGTAATACGAATATAAATCATGTGGATTAAACTACTGCTCCATTGAAATTGAAATATAATGATAAGGAGAATATGTTTTATGTACTGTACATGTACTGATCCTGTAACCATTTTAGATCACACATATGTTAGGCATTATTCATAGACAGGATTAGTGGGAGTTTTGAAAAGAATATTTAGAGGAATTCAATTCAGTATAACTTCACATGTTTATTTGAATTGTGTTAACATATACTGGTGATGGGATGCCCTGCAGTGCTTTAGATTAGTGATATTATTTTCTTGATATCAAATACTTGTAAAACACCTATATAGTTTCAAATTTTCCAATCTAGTTCATTGAAAAATATTTGAATAGTCGGGTGTTTGTTTCTGAATCTCTATAACAGCAACGGAATCATACACAACAGATGTAAAAATTTGTAACATTAAGATTAGTCAAAAGCTATTCGGCGAGTCCAAGTTATGTCCCATTTGAAATGTATTATTAATGAAATCGTGAAAATAAAATTAACAGCAAAATATCAGCTTGAAACAGTCATCAGATATACTGAATTCTGAGATAGGGTCAGTACTCAGTAACATATGGCACAATATAAATGTACACCCTGTAGATTGGACTTGACCATTTACTGATCATGTGTATGAACATTGCATACTCGGTATTACGTAAGCCAAAGACTTAGCACTGCCATCATGTCTTAAGAGGTTTATTTTGTGTGTGATATACCTGTATGCAACTGGTATTATAGGAGTTGTCCAATACACATTCAAACCATTTGCATCATATATTCACTTTTAGAGATGAGAGCAAACTTTTCTTGACATAGAGTTCATGGAAAGAACTTGCAGCTGGAAATTGTGTGCCAGAACTCAAGCTTTCAATCTACATGATGATGTTAATACATGTACCGGTACTGGGATAGATTAAATTACAGACTGTAGAATAGTGTAGATATACGGATGCTTGGATGGATCTACACAGGGTTAATTGACTTGAATTAGTATTTTTTATTTCTTTTTACTCACTATGGAAATTGATTTTGATACATGTTTGACCTTGTATACACGCTACTGTGATTTGTAAAAAAAAAGAATTGAAAAAAAAATACTAGTTCACTCTAATTAAATATATTCTGATTTTCACAAAAAGACATTAAGAACACCTTGATGGTATTCTTTTAAAATTCAAGATATATAATTTATAGAAAAACATAGACTACCACAATTTTTTCATTCCATAGGCATTTATTATACCTACAAAAAAAAGATGAACAGGACTATTGATGTATGCATCAACTTTCATCATTTAGCGCACAAATAGTTTCACTGAGACAATATGTCATGCAAATTAGTACACTAGTATTGAAGTAAGGAAAATATGAACAGTAAACATTGCTGCATGTACATGCAGGTACCGGTAAAAGTATCAAGTCCATAAGTTGATTATGTAAAATTGCAAAGATAAATGCAGTGCATAAGTACTTCCAATGGAGAAAAAAAAACAGATATTTATGGACAAAGTGCTACTTATGGAGAATGTGAAGTATAGCATGATTATTTTTCCTTTTGTAAATTTTTTTAATAAAATTTTATATATATATGATATTGGAATAATTTAATGATTTTCAGGGCTGCTTTTTGAATAACTGTTGGATACCTAAATGGTTTGTTATTGTCTGAAGAGATGGTTGGAAGTGCTTTGAAGTTTTGAAGGAAAAAAATACATGGAAGACATTGAAAATGATCCAATTAAAGGTGTGTTATGAGGAGCAGAAGGAGGGGATGGTGGTGGTGGTGGTGATGATGATGATGATGATGATGTGATGATGATGATGATGATGATGATGCTGGTGATGATGATGATGATGATGATGATGAAGATGATGACGGTGTTGAAGATGATGATGATGATGATGATGATGATGATGATGAAGATGATGAGGAAGAAGATTATGAAGATGATGATGATTATTAAGATGATGATAATGATGATTATTAAGATGATGAAGATGTGAACGAGAATGATGTTTGGAAAAATCAATGGAGGCACCACTTATGATAAAATTGGTATTTATATCATCAAATCTGTTATTGATCAAAAATTACAATGATGTAAATTATGATAATGCTGATGTTTACAATATTAAGAATAATCTTGATAATTTATGAAGATAAATGTGGTGGTGGTGGGATTTTGTGGTGGTAGTGCAAATATAGACTGAAAATGACAAATCAAAAAATGCTTGGAACCAAACATTAAAAAAGATGCTAATATGTTGGTGATTACACGTATGATTTCATTACTCATGATCATTACGATAATGGCAAAATGTGGAAGAATGGAAGACAGGCAGTTATTAATTTTAAAAAGGGAGGAAACAAAATTTAATGGAACGAAGAGGCCAAGTCATTTCACCGACATTAAAGTGATAATATTTCACGAGATGGCGCTCTTCAAGTTCCAACGTTGCATTACATTATTTCTCTTGATGTCTTCCACTCGAGCTTCAAAGAGCCATATAAAAGAAATAAGAACAAATATACTATATCGCCAAGACAAACTTCTATAGATGAAAAGAAATCTTTTCTTACTGTCTCCCTGTCTTTCCGACATGTTAATACATTTATCCATTCATTTTCATCAAAGGTTTTAGGTCGGTTATTTACTTCTTATTCTTCTTCTTTCGTTTTTACTTTTTCATTCAGTACTTAATGTAAAAGCGCAAAACATGAAATAATATACAACAAGCATTGTCAAACTATTATGACTCGATAAATAATTTGTATACGTTAATACCATTACATAACAGCCAGTGTGCAAAATACCATTATTTTCTCACTATTATTATGATATAATTTTCTGATTTTCATTACGAACAGAAGAATCATTTTCAAAAAAGAGGCTAGGCAATAATTAGCAGACATTCGTATTTTCGAGTTTTAGACTTTTCATTGTTTTCGACAAAGTCACCATCTCGGTCTCTGGCAAGCATCTCAGATTCACAATTGGTGGTGCTATGTCGGGTAACTTCTTGTTGGAGTCGCCCTCTATTGAGTGAGTGGTATCATACCCTTCGTCACTCGTTGAGAACCGCCTTGGCAACTTCGCCACGTCACCATCATCGTTCTCCGAACCGTCGACGTTTCGATTGCCTTTCGTCCGCGAGCAACTACAACTGCCTTTGACTGTTGCCTCCTCTATACAGTTCTGTGTATCTTGTAGGCTTGCAGTGCAAGGTCGTCCAGACATCGTGGCTGTTGTTGTTACGGCGGGTCGTTCTTGCTTTTGTGGATTTGGCTTCCCTTTGGCGGCTTTGATAGGTTTACGTGACAGAGTAACTGGGGGTTTCCCGACAGGTCTTCGTTTGATCGGGTTCGGAGGTCGGCGTTGCTTACGAATGTCCGAGAACTCGCGTGGGACTTCACCTGTTTTGCGTGTCGAACGGTAAACTTTGACGGCTTCCTCTTGCTTTCTATCGCGATTGCTTTTGCCGTTTCCAGCCTTTGTCGCTGTCTGCGCCTGCACACCGATCGTGTTTGCGACGGTTCTCTCTTTCACAGCTTCCCGCAGTTTTGTGCCAGCCTCTAGACGGGATCTGTTTCGTCGAAAAGTGACGGACTTTGGTGTATCTAAAAGTCCATCAGGACCGCCTGCAGCCCTGTCTGCAATGAAAGGATGCTTTAGATTTGATCGCCTCAATAGCCGATCAGGTAGCTGATTGTGTTGGAAATGGTTAACGAATGTCGTCACTGTAGGATCAGTCGATTGCTGGAATGTTAGATTAACCGCCCTGCCGTTAGAGAGGGAAACCCGTCCATTCGCATTGCCATGTTTCGCAGACGACTCCCAATTCCTCCTTTGGGATTCAAACCTTTCAGTTCTAGATTGACTCTTATCGTTTTTCTTATTCACTTTCTCTCCTTGAAAGCACACTGTCGTCACATCATATTGGTGCACATTTCTGTTCTCAACGTGCGTATCGGGGCCGCCGATGCCCGACCGAATCGTACTCGTCGTTCTTTCTCGCCCAAGCATAATGATCCATGGGTTGCCACTAGCTGCACTTGTGGCGCGACTATCGTTCACGGAGCTGACTCGATTCCCATGTCCGCGGCGCTGTGGTTGACCGAACGGTGTTCCCGTGCGTTGCCCGTCTTTAGAAGATGTGGACTTAGTAGGCGACGACTGTGATGACGATGACGCTTGCTCCGAATGGATTTCCCGAGAACCTCACGGTAGATGGCGCTTATTTCTGTCGCTTTGGAGCTCGATGAGACGTTGGTTGGTGATCGTGCAGCTCTCTCTGCCTCTTCTTCAATCACCATCGCCATCTTGAAATGGAAACTACCATTTTTCTTTCCAGCTATCTGAAGAGCAGTCTGTACAAAAATAAAAAATAAATGGAAATTTATCAAATAGCAAATAAGACAGAAACAGTGTTTAACATGCAAATATTCAAGGATGACGCATTATAGCTCTTTGCCAATATGTTCTTGATTCCAGAAGGAAGACTTGATACATTGAGCAATGTTTTTCAAAATTGTCAAAGGCATAATTCTCTTTTATTGAAGGGCGGATTCCGTTTTTTCATTCCGTAGTAACTCTGTATTTCATTCAGGAAGGGGGATTTATACCATGGCTTCATCACAATTGGATAGGCCTAAGCCTCTACGAATTTATCAGAATTAATTAAGATGTCATCAAGAAGTCACTCGAGTAAATAAATTGTTAATATATTCAATTTTGTTCGTTAATCACCTCTTCGGCCACTGTCTTCTTGTCATCGTCATCATCGTAATCACCCACCGGCCTTCGTTGTCTCGGAGATCCTTCTCGTTTCTTTGTCGCATCACCAGCCCCTGTTACACCATCAGCTTCATTGTCCAGATCGACGTCCTCGTCATCCTCCTGTCGGGAACATGCCCGAAAGGTATCCCAATTCTCCTGCAGCCTCTGAGCAATCTTGGGCACCTCGTCCCGCTCGCGTTGCTTGGCCAGGAGATGGTAGATCGCCGAGTACTCATCGGCGCGCCCTGCGAGCACGGACTCGCTCACGTGCGTCGATTTGATCCCCAGTGTTTCCCGGATGTAACTGATGATATCGTGATCGAGCAGCATGCGACTGACCCTTCGCCCCGGAGAGCACGGACTAGAAGGGGGGCGTGGCGGTGAGGGCGTAGGTAGGGGCTGTACTAGGACTTAAGGAGCGGAGTGGTTCGTAGACACCAGCCAACCAGGGGTGGCATAGGACGTCGTAAATTGTCGGTCGCTTGTCCGGGTCTGGTTCAAGAAGATAGCGGATAAAACTCTTGCAGTCTGAAGAGAAGAAAAAAATACGCGTATACCTTAATGATGTTAGCTTTAGGGGTCTAATTCCAAGAACATTACAATTAACGAATAGTTGTTGCAAATGTAGTCAATCTTGACAAGAAAACATGAATAACCTCGATTAAGGGACTCATGTAAATATTGTAATATGTTTAATGATAGCGTTATCTTTATTCTCTTTGTCATTTGGGAAGATAAGATTCATGATGCATTGGTCACGTTAAAACATGCTTCTTCTTTTTTAAGGCTCTTCAATGTGGCGGTGTATACCACATCGGATATATGACTCCTTTCTCAATATTACAGAGTGTGACACTTATGAATTACTTTCAAATGCCCTTTTCTTGGGGGGGGGGGGTTGATGCAATCATCACGACATCGTGATAAACACATTATGCAGCCCGATCAAACCATCCCCTTTTTTTGTCGTTCACAAATCCACGTCATAATAGTGAAACATGGCTGTTTCCCATGCTAGTGTAACCGTGTTTATTAGCTTGGGAAACGATACACCTGGGTACAAGGCTGCCAACATAGTCTCGCTTCTGTAAATCTTCCAACTTTCATCACAAACGTGACGTCTGTTTTCTAAACTTGCAATGTGAGAATGTTTACGTAGGCAGCTGACCAAAATGAACTTGATCCTGATTTTACAAAGAAAGGGAGGTTTTTTTCAAGCGAAGGTCGTGCTTCGGTTAATATGTTTATGCGCTATAGTGAAACACAATCAATGTGCGGTAGAACTCAGTTTAAACTGAGTCAACTCTTCTGGCCAAAAATAGGTATAAACTTTATAAAACATTTCGTTTAAAACGCACTCGAAATTCACGGAAACAATGTATTTCAATAGTTTTCAACTTGGCGTGCGTCGACGTTGTTCCAAACAACGTAAATCTAAAACTTAAGGAGTTAATATACATGACCATTATCACCCTCAATTTCCTCTCTCTCTCTCTCTCTCTCTCTCTCTCTCTCTCTCTCACACACACACACTTTCTCTCTCTCTCTCTCTCTCTCTCTCTCTCTCTCTCTCTCTCACTCTCTATCTCCCTCTCTCTCTCTCACTCTCTCCCTCACGCATATACTCTCTCAGTATTTAATGGAGAAAAAATTCAGTGGAGAAAAAAAATGTGGTGTTTGTAGATAGGTGGTCACTAAAGCAGGTTTGACTATATATACCGCACAACTCATGTTCAGATTACGTAGTGTCAGTGTTATCTCCGCATATTTCAAAAAGTGATGTCCAAGGCCAGGCCGTTGATATTGCCTAAAGTTGATGTTTCGAAAAAAATAAGTTTCGATCGTATTCTCATTAGAATTAAGCTAATTATCAAGTTTCATAGTTTATTCTGTCAATATTTCTTTCAATATTCTATACAGTGCGTCCCAAAAAAAACTATACACTTTTGATATGGCCGCCGAATAAACAAATATATGATTCTGGGGGACAGTTTTTATATGTATGGAAAGCTCATTAACTCAGCTTTCATATGACACCAAAAAGTCCGAAAATAATGCATGCTTGGGTGAGCACTGCTCACTTTTGTAAAGGGTATGAAAATTAGGTTGCGCAGGAATTAGCCTTCCAATTTGTGAGAGGTAAATCCTTTGGTGCTTACAAAATCGAGGGTGATATGATACATTCATGATTTGTTGAGTGAATTACATGGTTTATAAAACCAAAATTGTATGCATGAGTGAACAGGAATTTCATTTTTTATTGTAGCATTCTAACTTTCCCTGGTAGACTCAGTGGTGTGTTCATGGGAGTCAGGATGGGGTGATGGTACATGTTGTAATTTACATCTTACAAACTGTTATTTTTTTACATCTGTGACTTTGAATAAAAACATTCACCCCATATTTCAGTTATTGTAAGATTAGTTGAACATCTCATTGATTTACTTAATAACCAGATGGGGATTATGTAAAATTATTGTAAATTGATTATTCAAATACGGTTTGTTGAAAAGAGGAATAGCACATTACAGAAACTCAAGTGCTAAAATGACTGGTTGGTTGGTTGATAGATTGAGTGATTGACTGAGTTATTGATTAATCATGATTTAATTATTAAATTGATTGAAATACTGAATAGTGATTAAATGCTTGATTGATTAATTGATTGATTGATTGACTGATACCGTTCATTGTTCATAAAGTGATTGATAGCTGAATGTAATGGATTGTCAAGATATGCACAAGCACACCCAGGCAGAGAGAGAGAGAGAGAGGGGGGGGGAGGGGCATACATGTCCTCTTGACCCTTATCCCATCTACCAAACAAAGTCCTACCCTACATTTCACCTCCCCTGCACCATGTACCATCACCCCGTCCTGACTCCCATGAAAAATCCACTGAGTCTACCATGGAAAGTTACATTGCTATACGGTAATAACAAATGCAATTCCTGTTCACTCATGCATAAAATGTTAATCCCATAAACTACAAATTTCACTCAGCAAACCCAAACTCATCACAATTGATCATAAATTGGTAATATCATCTTCAATTCCGTAAGCTCCAAAGGATTTACCTCTCACAAATTGGAAGGTTAATTCCTGCGCAACCTAATTTTCATACTCTTTACAAAAGTGAGCAGTGCTCACCCAAGCATGAATTATTTTCAAACCTCAAAGCTGAGTTTATAAGCTTGCTATACATATAAAAATTGTCCCCCAGAATCATATATTTTTTTATTCGGCAGCCATTTCAAAAGTGTATAGTTTTTTTCGGGACGCACTGTACACATCTTAAAATGTACACGTATAATGAATGACATCTGGTCAAAAACAATCACAATGTCTTCATTTTTGGTATACCGTACCTGATGAGAGGCCAGAAGGCAGTGGTCCCGCCTCGCCTTTCTGGATCTTGGACAGTAACTGACGGAGATTGAACGGCTCGACGATGAAGGGAAGAGTCCCAGTCAACATCGCATACGTGTTGACCCCACTGTATGTGACAATGATAAGAGAATAATATGGAATTGAAACTCTTAATTGACCATCCGCTCTTGATAAAGGGATATGTTAGAGGGAGGGGAGATGGAGAGGGAGAGAGAGAGAGAGAGAGAAGAGAGAAAGAGAGAGGAAGAGAGACGGAAGGTGAGAGAGATAGAGAGAGAGAGAGAGAGAAAGAGAAGGAGAGATAAAGAGATAAAAAGAGATAACGAGATATAATATATAAAGAGAGACAGAGAGAGACGGGAGAGAGAAAGAGAGATGTAGGGGACTAGCTGATAGAGCAGGAGATAGCTAGGATGAGGAAGTTGAGAAAGCGAGAAAAGATGCATGATAAGAATGGTCTCGAGAAGAAAAAACAACATAAATGATTCATGTGTATGATGGGTGTAGTCTATAAATCGAATCATTCAACAATTTCCCCTTTTATCATTAATTGTTTTAGAAATAATAATAATAATGTTTAGCTTTTATATAGCGCTTAAAGGTACTATGTCCCTTTTGCAGCCAACCTCAAATTCTGTAGAACTTTGCAGGAATTATGAATATGTCATGTATGTCCTATCTGTGAAATTTAAACGTTAGCAGTGTCCTCATATTCAAAATATGCAAGGAAACCTGTTTACTTGCTAGACTTCACTGTCAGACACTGTTGAGTGACTGACTGGCTTTTTTTCTTCTTTGGTAAAAACATACATGAAAAGAGTTGTAAAGGGTACATGAGCATTTGTCTACATCAATAACCCACTTCTTGTGATGGCCAAGATTAAACTGATTGAATCTTTGTTGCGCAGCATAAAACGTATGACCATTCGGTACAATTGTCTGAAAATCAAGACTATTACTTTTGGGCTCTATAGCCCTAAAGTCGATTTGACAACTAATAGTCGTTATTTTCCCACTTGAGGAAATTTTCAGGCCCCACCTTTTTTAAGGAAGTTCAAAATTAGTATTATCTTTCAAATGCAGTTGGAATTTAACTTTTTCATTTGTTTGGCCTGCAAATGGGACATAGTACCTTTAATACAAATGTCTCTAAGCGTTTAACAAATATATGAAAATGATTACGAAAGGTACGATAACATAAAATATGAGGTAAATTTATCAATGCATACAACGAATATAAAAGGAAATAATATTTGCTAATCTCCATATTTTTCCATATTTACAGAAGTTATCTTTGTTAAAATAATGTGATAAAAGAAATTAATGCTGGTAAGAAGTTACTTTGTTATTAAATTGGTAATATTAAAAAGTTATATCACAACACCTCCACCTTGCGTTAAATAAACTATTCTCAAAATTTGGTATGTATTAAATTTGAACAAGGCCTTCAAACAAGTCCTGCATAATTATAAAACATCCATATTATCTTGAAAACAGACAGGGATCATAAAGAGTAGTGTCAACAGAATATCAATTGTGATATTTGACCGACGACTAGATAAAGCCATCCTTCGCGTCAAGCCGATATCTAAATTACTCTAATGTACACACAAAATATACCATCCCTGGGGTCCATTTATGTCCATTAATAACCTAATTGTCTGTCAAGATTTATTCTTCAACA
>JAVYIG010008767.1:0-85520 GCA_035222895.1 Strongylocentrotus droebachiensis | reverse complement strand
ATAATAGTGATCATAATGACAACGATGATTATGATAACGAAAAATAGTTTTTACAATGTAATGGCACTACTGTTGATAATAATTAGATTAATAATAGCATTGAAAATAATAATAAGAATGATATTAATAATACTAATCATAAAACTAATTATAATAATAATGATTTTAAAAAGATAATAATGAAAATAATCATCATTATCATAAAGAATAGAGTTCTAATAAAAATGATAATAATCATATTAATGATGATAATAAGAGTTGCAGGAACGAGTTTTTACCAAAATGTGGCTATGATCCCCTCTTCCTCCTAATCCACCTACGATTATTTTGTTTGTTTGTTTGATTCCCAAATATATTATTCCATAGAAAGAAAAAAAAAGTCAGAAATAAACGAAGAAAATAAACAAAATATAAATACATTGATAAATAAATGAATAAATAATCCATATTTCTTTTATCACAGTGACTGCCTGTACAACAATTTCCAGATGCGAGCCGATTGGGAAGGCATCAATAATATGACTTACTCAATAAATAGTCTGGAATTGTTCCCTCTGTACACCAAGATCTCCGTGGACGTTCAGAAGGAGGTTTGGAACAGCAATATGACACCTTGCGAGAGTTTTTCTAACCACGAAGGCCACCAGCATGATAAATTAATACATTAAGAAGAACGTTTTGAACAGCAATATCTTAAATCTTAATTATAAACACCATTTATCTACTTTTGCCACATTCCACCCAGGTGAGGTGAATGGTATCATGTAGGAGGAAACTCATTGCATGCTTGAGCGCCTTGTCATGGTAGCTCGGCTACAGCCGGGGGTGTACGATTGCTGGGCCCTCAGGGGGAGCAGTATAATACTTATAGGGCTACCCTGGGTAAACAAGACAATATTATTATTATTCCTTCCACACAAAATCAATCCAAGACGCGCTGATCTACTTATTTGTTAGCATCTTCCATGATTCCATCTCGTACACAGGCCCAGTTTCACTCCCCTAATTGCCGGTTCTCAGGATACTCGAAAGTCTTTCTCCTGTGGTTTAAGATAATGCTGCATTGTTGCCATTAGCCCATTTTATGCGGGCAACTTAAATTATCTTCCATGCAACAATAATATTTTTTTTCTTCAGATGCAAGAATGCTTGTGATTGCTTATGATTGTCAAAGCATAAATCTCCAATTTATGTTTAAAAGATTGATCTTTGATTACTTTATTTATCAAACAAAACCTTGGAACTACAATGCAGATAGGCTTCAGTAAAACACAACCTTCGCAACTTCATATGTCTTTTCGTAACGATCCCTTGAGCATTGTTAATTGCCGTGAAGATTCTGGGTTCGATCATCGAGGACAGCCTCAAATGGAGTTTGTACATTCAGGACATTTTGTCTCGAGCGAATCCGCGGATGTATATGGTGAGATCACTGAAAGGATTCTCACTACCTGGCATATATAGTTCATTGACTTTTACTTTTAGCAAAATCATCAAGAATGTCCAGAAGCGCGAGCCCTCAGAACTACTCTGAGCCCTCAATACCACACGTACAAGAGCACTCCGAAGCTAGGCGGGGATCCAGGGGGGGGGGGGGGTCTGACGGGCCCGGCCCCCCCTCCCCCGGCCCGTGTTGTGTTGGTTATACTTACTTTGTGAAGAATATTATTATATGTATTTTTTGTACGCTTTATGTAATTATTGTTTTAATATTCCTATGTATTTCATGTGCTTTTATTTAAACTAAGTTTAGTTCAGCCCTTGGGCTGCTGTTTTCAGTATTTTGATAAACCATTCAGTAAAATACGTGATCTTAAAGGTAATACAAAGTTTGTGTATGGGGTCATGAATTTGGGTTCAAATGAACATATTGGAAGCAAATGCGATCCTACAATAGTCAGTGATCGTTGTCGCGGTTGAAATCGAGCTACCAGTGTACGGCCGTAGGCGCCATTTGAAATTTATCAAAATTTACCGGGAGCACCGGGAAATTTTTATATTCAATTTTTCTCGAAAGCAGAAATATTTTGGGGCTTAATTTTATAGTGCCTATAATAAATCCACAGGGGCATCCAAATATTTCAAATTGTAAAGAATCACTATCCACCCAATTTTTAAAATTTCCCAAAACTTTGCATTACCTTTAACTGTTTGTCAGCCAATGTGCCTGTGCGCACTTTACGTGTTTTTTGCGCGGAAATACTAATTTCAATGATTTCGTCATTTAATAGCTGAACAGTAATTACTTTTATCCTTTTTGTGTTATTTAATGTCCAGACACTCTTCTTGAGTCCCCCTCCACCCCCCCCCCCCCCCCAGTCCATAGTCTGGCCTATTTAATTTTGATCTCAAACTACAATGCAGATATGCTTCAGTAAAACACAACCCCCGTAACTTCATATGTCTCTTAGAAACGATCCCTTGAGCATTTTTAATTGCCGTGAAAATTCTGGGTTTGATCATCGAGGGACAGCCTCAATTGCAGGGCCGTAGCAAGAGTTTGATTTTTTTGTTTTCTTGATTTTTTTTTAAATTTTTTTTTTGGGGGAGGGGGGGGCACATACATGTAATTGATCGACGTCCTGGGGAGGGATCTTAAAAAGTTCAACCTATCTTGGAAAAATAATTTGGGGCACGTGCCCCCCCCCCCCCCCCCCCCCCCCCCGTCAGGAATCAGGAATCCAACATTCTATACCACATCTCTCCAGAAAAGGGTATAAGTGCATACAAGACAAGATTTAAAAGAATAACACGAGCCATAATATTGTCTTACCTAGCAGTATTAATGTATGCATTCGACTATTAAAATACAATTATTCCTAACAGGTGAATGATAATAATTTTTTAATGAGGTACTTTCAAAGATCTAAGCATTAAATTTGATGAAAATAGCCTATTATCATTGTTAAAGCGTAAACACGTAAAGTTAACCGCTGTATAAAAAAGTGACTATTATAACCAAGGTAATTATTATTATTATGATAATTATCGTTTTCATTATCATGATAATGTTGGTGGTGATAATGATGATGTTGATGATGACTATGTTAATGAAGATGAATATAATGAATATGATGATGTTGTTGATGATGATTATGAGGATAATAGTGATAAAAATGTTCATGATGGTGGTGATGACGATTATGATGATTGTGATGGTGATGATGATGATGGTAATGATGATGATGATGATAATGAAAATAATGTTAATGATTGTGATGATCATGATGATGACGATTATTATTATTCGTATTATTATCATTAATATTATTATTATTTTATAATTGTTCTTATAATTATTATTGCTATCATCATCATTGTAATTATAATTATCATAAGTGTATCGGTGGATATTTCTGAATATGAATTATTAACCTTATAGGTGTTGCTGTCAAAATGAAACGCTCGAGCCATACATTTAGCAATTTGTTATAATTTTAGAAATTGCAACCAGACATGATTTCAGAGAAATAAATTGAAGGAAAAAATTCTGATTTATTTCAAGATCTAGAAATCGAGTATGTTTTCTCTTTTCAACTACATGAATGTCTTTATGAGAGCTATTGGTATTTAATGGAAAGCAACCGATTTAAGCATGTTTCAAATGTGTCCATAACGCAATCAAAATATGAAATAGTCCTGCATAAAATTAATATCAAACGAAATTTGCAATATAGCAGAGAAAATGAAACTTATTTTTTAATTATACAATATCAAATGTCGATAAGTGATCAACGCATTTCAGGAAACAAAATATAGGCTATAAGCACATTATTGTTATAAATCAAGTAGAATTTCAAAGGAAATGGAGAAATCCACTTAAAAGCAGAGCTTTTATTTGTGTGGATTACTCTAAAAAGAAAGAGGGAAGAAAAAAAAGGAAGATGGATAAACGTAAGATCAAAATTAAAAACCTACCTAATGGAAAATGCATATTCAACCTAGTTCTTAAATTGTTACCTTACCTTGTTATCTACTGTTTCATAATTTCACTTTAAATTTGTTCTCTTGTCATATCTGTTTAGTTTTAATTGTATCAATATTGTAAAGCGCTTTGATATAAATGTCTTATGAAAAGCGCTATATAAGTAAAAGTTATTATTATTATTATTAATTAAAACACGTGCACTCAGGGCTCGGAAGTATCAGCTTTCAGAAGCAAAACACAGTCGAGCAGTGCATGGGTGCCTATACTCCAACACCCACGAGCGGTCGTGTGTATCTCTTCCAAGGCGTTTACTCATAGGCCTAATGATTTCTTTATTTAATCGATAAATGTCAATCTGTTCATAGAGACAGTAATAGCTAATTCATCAGCTCGAAGAAAAAGTATAACAGTATAATAATCTTGATTTATTTTGAAAATTGATGAGTTTAAATTGACAACTGTTGAGATTTTTCCCTTTTTACGATAAACATTTAAATTCATTTGACACCACACGTTCCAAGAATAGTTTGTTGAATTGCTTTAATTGAGTGAAAAGAAACTGGAATTAAATGTTATAATACTTATACTTATAATAATAATTTCGAGCAGTTCGACACCCTCGAATGCCGCAACTGCTTCGCCATTGAAACATCAGGGACCCATTTCACAAAGCCTTTTTATCAATGACAAATGACAAAAATCAGTGACAAATCTGTTGATAACCATTCAGAAGCAACGATTTCAGTAGCTTATAACAAAAACTGTCATTTGTCACTAATGAAAAGTTTTGTGAAACGCCACTCTGTTTTATGCATTCAGTGGCCTTAATTTTATCATCTATACGCCTCTGTCTAATGCTTGTTTAATAAATTAAAATGGCAGAAACTCAATCCACAAGAGTTATATAGTTTTAACAAGTGTAGATTTGTGTATACAGCATATAATACACAAAATAATGATGGAAACTTCGCAAGCGTTTTGGTTTCATAATGCTCTTCAGGTGAAGTGATCGTTTCAAAGCTTTACATGATTATACTAGTGAACTCGTCCACTTGTCTTGCACAATGTAACTAAACAATATATATTTACATGTATGTGCTTGAGACTGTATAGTACTGTAGTTTGAACGCCGGCCTATTCACAAAAGATAAGAAAACTTGCCGATTCAGTGTCTACAACATCAGCCTCAGCCTTCACATATATAACACCCCCATCTTCTGAGGACCCTCCCCCTTCTTTGGAGGACCCCCTCCCCATCCTTCCCCCGTTTAAAAGTTTCTTCATACGCCACAGATCTTATAAATATTATGCTTTAACAGCTTTAATGCACTCCAACATATTGAGTTCCAGTCCCTGGTAACAAAATAAATTCATTGATCAAAACCAACGAAATGAACGAATGTGAGTCTGCCAACGAAGACTAGTGTCACAATATTTCATTGAAACGCGGGTTAAAGTTCAGGTTCAAGAATCGCTTACAATTTTTGTTTTTGCCTGGCCCCAAAGTTCATTTAATTACCAGTTTGTGCCAAGATAGATCCATGATCATATATATTGTTAAGATTCCTGTGTCAATAAACTTCATTGAGTGCACCAGTTATCAGCTTCTTCGAGTAGCAATATCACATGGAATAAATCAATTCTTTATGCCATACGGACTTTGATCAATAACAAAATAGCGCCGTGGAACACAATAAAAACCGTCGAGGTCGTACAAAAATAAATGACATTATTGTTGCACGGTAGAACTATCGTGTGCTTATCATTGGTACATCGCGTTGTGAAATACATAAATTAATCGTGCTGAATATATGATCAGAACAGTTTGCAACGTTGCACCTGAAGGAGACTCCAGGAAATAGAACACAGAGGGGCTTTGAGGGCGAATGTCACATTATTCAGTAGTGAAACATATTCACCTGTGCGGACACCCCTCTCGAACTGGGTTTTTTTAAACTTTGAAGGCGGATCCAACGCTGGTAATAATATCTTATCGCCATGGCCTCCAAAAATATGATTATTCTCATCGTCTTGCTCGGTAAGTATTAATACAATGTAAATACACTCTTAAGAGAATATAGACGCATAGAATGTTTGTCATTGGAACGGCGAGGCACAGACTTTTTGAAGGTCTTAATAGACCTATTCGAAACAGGCATAATGTTTTATCGATCTATTTTTCCCTTATTCTGTCGATCTGTTTCATACTACACGGAAGCGTACATGCATGTATGATGAAATATATACAATTCGTCCTTTTGACCCATATCAGGCCTACCACAGGAAACTCTGGTATGGGCCTGAGCATCCGTATTTAGTCTTTGTAGTGAGTTGTAATTGTTTACACTTGACAGTTGACACAATGAATATGGCGTAGATCACGATGGTCTAGATTCCACTAATAATCATGTCACAGCACGGTATGTTTAGAATTATTGTCTTTGCATTAAGATAAGACAGTGATGATCCGCCTTATTTGATGATGATTCTTATTATTATCATCTTCAGCATCATCGCCATCATCATCGCCATCATCATCATCGCCATCATCATTATTGAGCATAATCAAAATGCGAATAAATTCCATGCATTTCATTTGAATAACATGTGTAATGCAGTAAACTAATATATAGGTCTGTACATGTTATCAACGTCGGATCGCAGTCGACACTGCATCATCTGTTTCATTAATACTAATGAGGTGCCCTTGATAATTCAATATATTCCAATTAAACGTATGGCCATTGTGTTCGGGTCCATGGAATGGCGGTGTATATTGGCAAAAGAAACAAAAACACAATTCACATGTGATATGTGTAATGCTAATGAAACCAAACAGTAACCGTTATGTTCCTGGCGAAAATAATTCTCCAAAATTATGTTTCACAGACTTGATATGTTAATGGGAATGAAAAATAAACTGTACAAATTATGTTCCAGCGAAAATAGAGATTCTCGAGTAACTCTAATAACTCTCGTTCTTTTTTTCTGGCAGTAACTTTTTTTTCTTCTCAATCTTGTCTTTTGTAGCCTAAACCAATATCTGTCAGTCTGCAAACGAGTGTTGGAGGGAGGATTGAGGGATATCCTGGTATAAAGTTTCCCAAGCAGATCAATTTATAAATAAAAGGTTTTTGTAAAGGGGGGAGGGGGCTCAATTCCGAAAAAAAACCTTACTGTGCGTTTTGTTTTAACAATTTGAAGACGGGCATTTATTATGTGCAGAGTTAATATTGTATGGCATATTAGTTTAACAAGAGGGGCACAAGCCGGTTGACAACCCCCGCCCCTTTATCCGCCACCGCTCATTATACCCATATTATTTTCAACGTTCTCTTAAAGATAAATAGATAAATAATTAAATATAGAAGGAAAAAATTAACAGAATCAAACGAAACTTACACTGAATTATAAATAAATAACATGTGCCGAACAATTTGGTAGAAAATGTATAGTGGCTGAATAATGAGCATTGAGAGAAAAGGAAATCCGGGTAAGTAAAAAAAAACAAAAACACGCGAAATCCTCATTTAGGGTGTATTTTGGCAAACGTGTGGTCACGCGTGTTTACAGTATTTCTACATGAGACCCCCGGGCACACAGCCAAGCCGACTCTAAACCAACAGATTCTTTTCCAGCTGAGGAAATGTAATTTTGATTGTCGATCTGCTGTCGGTTATCGGTTGATCTCGTCGACGTAACTGGAGTATAAACGTGGATTTAAAAAAAAAGTTATGTGAGCAATTGCTCGATCATTGAGGCCGAAAGTACCTATATACCATTTTGAAAGATCTTCTGGGTTTTACATAATGCCTTCTGGGTAATAAAGATCTGTTTTCTAATGACCAATCTCGTTCTCTGTAAACAAATACAAATATATATTATATATATATGCAGGATTTGCAAATGCCAAATATTAGGGTAATTTCCTGTCAGAACTAGTTTAAAGCAATCGTAAGCGTAACTTTAAAATGATTCTGTCCCTTCCGTCATATCTTAATATAGCATCGTTATCATTATTGTTAAACTATTTATCCACCTGCATGACGTATTGTCATGTCGATATTCTCATGCACCGGGCCTCTATCGTCATGTGACCTTACTAATTCACACCTAAGTATGCATATATTATGACAGCCTGACTAAGTCGGCGCAGGGATGCATGCCCCTCCCCTAAGAAAAAGACGGGTTTGATCAGGGAAGGAAAATGAAGAGAAAGACGGGTTTAAGAGAAGGAAAGTGAAAGAACACACAAACCTACCCAACCACTCTACAATGCAATTCCTGCTCAGTCATCATTTTTATTTTTTATTTTTATACAGAATTCTGATATATTTTAATATTTTGTTTGTGGTCTTTTGTTGATGGGGGTTTGTTTTTTCATTTGTATTTATTCGTTCGTTCGTTCGTTCGTTTGTTAATGTGTTTGTTTTTCTTCATTGTATTGCGTTTCAAGGTCTCATTTTAACAAATTGTAATCATTTAGGTCTATTGGGACCGTAAAGTTCACATGGTCTATCGGCTGAAAACATAGCAAAGTAAAATAGTCAAGGAGAATAATTTATACTCCTTTCTTTAAAATCCAAGATCTTGTTCCGGGAAGAAAAATATATATATTCAAAATTTCAATTCCTTTCTTTAGAGCGTAGAATAGTGTGATTTTGCCAAACAAGGTTCCATGCTCTAACCTTGTATAACTGTTACATCAACGAACTTCACATCACGGCATTTTTCTTTCATGAAAACCTTCAGATATAGATACAAACTGTACAATGGAACAAATATGGATTCCTTTTCTATGACAATAAGTGGCCCAGTTTTCAAAACGTATCATTGATTTTTATTTATACATCCACCAGTTGCTATTGACAACGTTATACCATTTTTACGTCAGGGTTTATCACAATCTTTATTCGTTTGATAATTAAAATGCAATCAAATTGTGTAATGAATGGATGCAAAAAACGAGTCATAAATCACTCGGGGGAAATTGGAATATACATTTTTGTATAGATTGGCTCTAGCTTTAGAATTCAATTAATTTTACTTTCAAAAATAGGCATTTTGACGGGGGTTGATGATGATAATGATGATGCCGATATTAATAATAATAATAATAATAATAATATGATTCAGATACATGGGGGGGGGGGTTAAGATTTTCAAGTGGGGGCATGAGTAGTTTGAGAACTCAATTAGGGGGTACACGTGTTGTCTATGTTTAGGTACAGGTATGCCGAGATTGGGTTTCTATCCCCCATCCCCTTAAATCCGCCATTGCCCTTCCAAAATGAACATTGATCTTAGATATAGCTGTGACTGTAATTGTTGGTAGCATTTTTAATGACGTCATGACGCGCGACTCTAGGAGATTTGTTTTTGGAGAGGGAAGGGGGGGTGGTTTCAAGACTTGAGTTTTTTTTTTTTTTTTTTTTTTTTTTGGGGGGGGGGGGGGGGGGTTTGCTTTCATTTCCTACAATACCTTGCTTGAATGTATTCATAATCGATAACATTTTGGGAAGCTTCAAGAAATGGGGGGTTAAACCCCCAAGCCCCCTCTCGATGCACTTGACAACCGCTGCTGACCACTTATAGGTCAACAGCATATTTAGATATGTAGATAAAGACATAAATGCTCTCTCTCGATCGTGATTTCAACTAGGATTGTAAAATACGGTACTTTTAATGTTGTCTCTTTATAGGCACTAGTTTTCATAATCATCATCAATTAAGTAGAGAATCTTTGTAAATTATTATTTCACACCATTTTGTGTATAGAGCATGATTGTGTCTAACGAGAGAATAAGAAGAACTGTTTGAATAACCTATCGGAGCAAAATATGTACACATTTCATCTAGTCTAGGACAATATTTTACAAACATCTGTACAAATCTGTGTTGTTCGAATTTCTTACGCACAAGGGGGCGTTCACTTTCCGCGCGGTCTGTGGATAGTCTATCATATCAGACCCTTGTTCATTATGTGTTCCAAAAAATGATGGATTAGATTTGTCTGTCCCTCAAGCCACATAAGATCATCGTGATTAAAGGGGAGATGTTGTTTAAAAAATAGCAAAGTGACTTGAATGTTAGCAGCAAAGCTCAATATTGTGTGTGGTGTTCTTTTTTTACCTGACTGCTAGAAAAACATAAATGCTTGTAAGTAAGCAGCCAGAGGACCGACGGCTTTAGGTCCTCTCCGATGGACCTGGTAGTGAAGATTATAATGCCTTACCAAAGGGCACTAACACATCGCCTTGGTTTCGAACCCGGGTCGCAGGATTACGAGACCACTGCTCTACCAACTGAGCAATCGCGCTATGATAACCCTATATGCCATGAGGATTTTGTCATCGACGAAGGGGGTATATCACTGACTCTGGTGTGTTTATTTTGCTCTATTTAATAATAATAGATCTAAGCAGAATGGTCTCTAAAAAGAAAGCACTAACATAGAAACTCTACGACTTTGTGTCGCAAAAGAAAAAGAAGATAGCGCAGTGCTGTACGTCATCATTCAATACTTCCAGTCGAATGTTGGCTTTGTGATACATGATGGAAATGACGAAAGTGGAAAGTGGAAAACCAGGTGTTGTTACGATCACAGTTTTTGGCAAATCAGTACATTTTTTTTCTACTTGGACTTCAGATGAAACTTGACCCAATTAACGCCAAAACTAATTTGAAAACAGGTAACTTTACGAGGGATTAAATGATGGAGAATTGTTATCTTGTAAATATGACAAAAAAGCTCACGATATACACTTTAAAAGCACATTATCATCATACTCAGCCCCAATAGATGTCATTAGAAGTAGTAGTAGTGTAATTATTATAATTGTAATTATGTTTATTATCGTTACTACTTCTATCATTAATAATAATGATACTAATGATGTTGATAATAACAGTAATGATAACAAAGAGGTGCGATGGCTAAGTGGTATAGCAGTGGTCTCGTAACCCTGAGGTCCTGGGTCCGGTCCGTAACCAAGTCGATGCACTATTGCCCTCTGAGAAGGCATTAATCTGTATTTACACGCCCCTCGGAGAGGACTTAAAGACATCGGTCCCCTGGATGCTTACTCACAAGTACACACATGCTTTCTTACCAGTTGGGGAAAAAACTGTAGTGATAATACTACTAATGATTCTACTCCTACTACTACGACTATTACTTGTAATACAAATAATGAATGATGATGATGATGATGATGATGATGATGATGATGATGATGATGATATATCATAATAATAACGATATTATAAATAATACTAATACTAATAATGATAAAAATTATGATAATGTTAATAATAACGATCATAATAATAATGATAACAATGATGATAATGTTAATAACAACGATAATAATAATAATGATATAATGTACTTCCTATCGTCTAGGTGTGAGTATATCATGGGTAACAGCAACCGACCCTACTACCGACCCTCTAACGACCCCTAATGCCACCGCAACAACAGCAGCGGTCACGACCGTCCAGACAACGGGAACGACGACCGTCCCAGCAACGGGAACGACACCAAACGATACCACCACAGCTGATATGACAACGTCACTAACGCCGACGACGTCGAACGACACGACGGAACCGCAGACGACCACTGCACCGCCAACGACGCCGATACTGACGACGACCAAGGCTCCGCCCGAGATTGGTACGTGGACCGTGGTGGCTGGCGCCAAGAATCAGACTTGTATGAAGATGTCTTTCAAAGGAACGATCACCCAGACAAATGTCGTAAGTTTGGCGGTAGTGTAATAACGCCTCGTGTGCATCGGGTGTGATACGTATGTTTGACGTATTCTCATTTGTTTAAAGGCTGAGTCCACTCCAAAAATAATTTGATTTAATAAATGCAGAAAACCAAGAGAAACAGAGCCAACATAAATTGAGTAAAATCGGATAACTAATAAGGAAGTTATGAATTTTTTGAAAAAGTATGGAACAATGAAAATCACTACACAAATTACCAGTTTGGTTATCAATTTGTGACGTCGTTGCCTCACTACTTATCAATTGCTAGTGGACTCGCCCTTTAAAAGCGCGTTGAATACGAGGGTTTTTTCCTTCAATAAACAGAATGTCAATTATTTTCAAAAACAATTCTACTCGCCATTTATATCCCAATGAAATCCTAACCGGATTACGTAATACGTCATCATCATGTTCGCACGTTTCAGTAGGTGACGAACAAGGCTACTGAAATTGCCTTTGCATAATTTTTCAAAAGTATTTGCGATCGTGTTAATAGGCCATAATGTAACGAAATTTAATGCATACGACTTTGTGAAGTGCCTCGTTACAAATTGTGTGATTCCCGCGTAAGTTACGAGTAATAATACTTCAATAATCAGAATGCAGATTGCATAGACGTGTTTTTAGGTAGGACAAGCCCTGATTGTCTTTTGTCACACTTCCATTATTCTTCTTGTCTTTATATAGGATCCCATCCTGATCCCGATCACGGCTGCTGCGGACTCGTCATCGTGCAATGATGACGAGTCTGACTTCGTGCTCCAGTTCAAAGACGAAAACATGACCGATATCTCAGTCACTCTCAGCTTCGTCATGCAGAACAAAGAGACATCATATATGTATTCGTCATCAATCACATATAGTAAGTTTAACTCTTATCATGCCACAGGGCTAATCCCAATTGTGCCAAACCCCAAATCCCCGAGTGCCAAGTTTATATTGAGATAATCTGATTAACGCGATGGTTCTATGAATAGCGAGTGCAAAACACACAGCATACTACAATGAGCATACACAATTACTGCTACTACAAAAGTGTGCACGCACGAACATGGCAGCATAGCACATGCACAAAGCACTATAACGATAGCGTGCATGCAGCATTATGGCAGGCTACGAGTTAAATGCAAGATCGCGTTCTTGCAAAGATGATTTTATAAGCTTTCTCTTACTTTTATTTCATGCCATATTTTCAGGGGCCAATTGTTTCAGTCTAGCATAAATAATAATGACAACAACAAAAACAATTTCCGAGTTTAAAGTAGCGCTTATTACTGTTAAATACCTCATTTTCAAACAAAAATGCGATGTTTTGCCCTAACGTTTACACTTGCGCTGAAACATTACCGACTGAATTAAAGATCAGTGATTTTTGGCGTGTTTTTGTTGGTAATGCGCATGTGCGGTCTTCCCGACTTTCCGGCTGTACCCCGGCCCTGCCATTAAATTGGTAACAATCCAAAAGTGCTGAAGGTCACGTGCCAAACATCGCAATTTTTAAGCTGCTATTGTTTACATTACCAAACATCACGCGGACATTAAAATAAAATCACATTCCGGCTAGGAATGTTTAAGGTATGGCATCTTTGTCGTATAGTTGCCTAGCAAACTTCACCCAAACATCGCGGTCAGGCCCCGTTTTGGCATCTTTTGGCATGATTGGTTGCAAGTGTAAATGGCCCTTAAAGTGTTTAACTGATATAATATTATTCCGGTCATCGAATTCAGGCTTGCCCACCCACAATGTATGCATATTCTCTACACATTGGGGAACATTCAAGACAGGCGTCATTTTACAGACGCTCATGTTAAGCAAACTACATTTACATTCGCATTCTACTGGGTAGGCCTACCTATTTAAATACCTGGGTAGAGAATGGCACATGTGGATTAATGTCTTGCCAAAACCGGGCTGGAATTCGAACCCTCAGTCGTTGGATTAAATGTCAAGTGAATGAACCTCTATACCATGACACAGCCATGCAGAAATGACCGATATGCATGAGAAAAATTGAAAGGGAATGACGTTCAGTATAAATGAGTTTTATTTCACTTTTCAGTGATACTTTTACGGATCGAAAACATTGTTAGTAGCCAGGTTTTGTTATATTTTTCAGATCAAACAACCGTTCCTAATGTCCAGATCCTTTTTGCGACTCCAGTTGGCAACAGCTATCAGTGCAATAAACAGATGATTTCACTAGGCGCTACCTACAATCTCACGCTAGAAGACTTGCGACTCCAGCCGTTTGCCTCGTTTGCTAATCATGACTTTGGAAAAGGTAAGTAAACATGAGATATGTTTATATACTACAAGTACAACTACTACTACTACTACTACTACTACTACTACTACTTCTTCTTCTTCTACTACTACTACTACTACTACTACTACTTCTACTACTACTTCTACTACTAATATTACTATTACTAGGCTTACTTCTACTACTACTACTACGACTACTGCTACAGTGTGACCACGCGGGAAATAACTAAACAAAACGAAAGAAGATAACACTGATAACTTAATGATTGTAATAACAAAGATAACGATGATAATGATACATTGCACTTTATAGATTTTTTTTTCTTCATACCACTATTCCATAAAAAACATGAATCATTATCTCGACTAAATTTCTATTTATTATTTTACATTTTTCTCCTGATACGGTTGCAGCCTATTCGTGTGTGAGTCCTCCAAGTGGTCCTAATGCCGCCGTCATCGTCGGGTTGGTTCTCGGTGCCATCATCCTCATCCTTGTCATTGCTGTCGTCGTCTTGTATAGGAAAAAGAAGGGGCCTGGGAGGGGCTACAACAACTTTTCATAAATGATCGGAAACTCAGCCACTCTTTAAATCCCCTCTGCACTACTTGTAGCTACTTGCTCCCTCTTTTTTTAATGTTAATTGAGAGCGGAGTTGATGAGATAACCACCCGTCAGTGACCACACTGGTAGGTCTAATCCCTCCTGGCCAAACTAGTGCAGACGGGCTTTAGTGTTGACGCATGAATCGTCTGAAGCTCGTTGCACACGAGGCGTCATTTGCCTGACGTACCACTGCGTCAGCGACTGACAGTCTTTGACGCGCTTTGTCGTATAGTGATAGCGTATAAAGGGTGATGCAAAATGACCAGTAGAAGCATTGCGTTGAATTACTGACGCATGCGTTCATTGCCTTCATAGACTTGATTAGCGGAGGTAATAACGCAATACAAATTACATCTCGTATGTAACGGACATTACACAGGTTTCTGCAAAATTATACTGACCCGATACGAAAAGCATACAGTGCGTCGTTTCAGTCGCTTAATATCATGAAGATAATATGACGCGTGTGTCAGTAATTAAAAGGAATGTTTGCTCTTTTCATTCATACAGCATTCATTATTTATACGATGTCACCCATACATGGCGCGCCAATTACAGCGCCTGCCGCTGACGCAGCACAACATCAGCAAATAACGCCTCGTGTGCGACGGGTTTTAAGGTTCTCTAATAATACCGTCTTTTAGTTGAGTAACTTTTTGATAATTGTGCCGTCTTTACTAAACAAATTATAAAGAATTAAAGAATAACTTCATGCATTAAAAGTATAAACATACTTTTGTATTAAAGCCTGACGCGAGACGTCATTTGCCTGATGTAGGTTTGCATTAGCGATTGATGTTGTCCTTTAATATAAACAAAGAAGGTGTATAGATTTCTAACCCTATGATTTCTCTTCAGATTTTCGAAACCCCAGATGCATTAAGCTTTGATACCGTCTTTCAAAATTCATGAAATGGAGCGTAGAGTTTAGATTGCACACTTAAATAAAGGATAACATTTCAGTTTAAAATTATTATCAATTTCTTCTTTTTCTTCTTCAATTTTTCGCTGAAATTATGTGAAATTATTTTACGATAATAAGTTTATTGAAGTTTGTTGTAGAGTTAATTACTATTTAATAGAATGTAGAGGTCAGTGAAAAGATCATGAACAGTTCTTTGAACTAGTTTTTAAGGCCACTGTTAGGTTTTGTGACGTTACCTCATAACAAATGGAGTTTGATAATGTCAATATTGGACTTGCCATTCGGGGGCAAATTCCGTGATACATAGTATACCGTTGTTTGTTTGTTTGTTTGTTTGTTTTACCTGACTGCTACGAAAGCGTATGAAAGTTAGCAACCAGTGGACCGATGGTTTTAAGTCCTCTTCGATGAACTTGGTAACGAGGATTAATGCCTTAGGGGTACTAGCGCATCGACTTGGTTTCGAACCCGGGACCTCCCGGTTACGAGACCATCGTGTGTTGAGCATAAAGAATATAGAACTCAATATTAAGAAATATACCATAGACCATTTTCATTTATGAAATAATTCATATGGAACTGTTGTTGAACTTTTAAGAAAATAGTATAAGCTTACATTAAGCCTACATTTTGGTTGGGGAAAGATCTGACTATGTATCTGCAAACTCACTGTATCCAAATGTACATGACCTTCTTGAATATTATCTTGGAATATATAGAAGCACAAAATATCATGTCATTTAAATGCTCTTCTATGTTGTAGCCAGAATCTATATTTCAAGTACGTGTTTTTCTTCAAAATGTTACTCGTTGTTCATTTTCTTTTTAAAAGAGTGTTGTGTCTGGTTATCATATTCGTTTGTAAACAGTTATCATAGATGGATTAGCATCGTTTACGTTTACGTGATTGTTATGTTATAATGTGCCTTAATCTTTTAAGTGTTTTTTACTCAGAATATCTGAAATTGCCAGAATATGGACTTATTCTTAATTTCGTCTTTTCGTTACAGTTTACCTTAACTTCATAACTTACTCGTCGTTTGCAAATGATATATTATACTTCTCAAGGTTTCCTGTGTATATTATTTTCACGTGTAACTCAAGAAACACGCAATATAAATGCTGATTGTTTTTATTAGTACTATTATTAGATCAGCTCCCTAAATCATAAAATTTGTTATCAATAACAAAATACTATAACTGCGATAATCTATTGAAATGAATAGCATTTGATAGGCTCTTGGCGAATTTGTCACAGAAATGTGACCGTTTTTATTGATGATAAGTTTTATGAAACGGGGAAGGAGCCGGTAGTGCTAAAATACTGTTGTAGACTGATAATAAAAGAAGGAAACTTAACAAACATTGGACAAATATAAACTACATTCCACAGTCATAGTGAGATATCAGATAAATTGTTTTGTCATATTTTGTGCAAATACGATAACAAAATATATCACATGTATGTCATGTAGTTATGTACCCCGATAAAAAAATAGATGTTAAGAATTTCACTCTTTTCTCGGTCATATTGTGTTCTCCTCTTTTGATATGTCAACTAGGAAGAGAGAGAAAAGATAAGAGACTATGTGTACGTTGAGAAAGAAATAGATTTTTCACTCCAGCGCAATCAAACTCAGGGGTTGCTGTAGTGTACCCTAGATGATACCCCCCGGCTCTAACGTACATGGTTCTATACTTTCTTCCGTTTTTGTTTGAACTCAGGGTTGCCCATTTAATGTTGATAGATCTCCATTACACCAACGCTACCACCCCCTACTTATACGTATACGTCCGACGAAAGGGCGGGCTGGTGAGCATAATTATGAGTTTGTTGATAACGCCATCTTCGGCGCCTTGAATCAAGTGTGTAGGGAATTTAAAGAACAGGACAGTAGGGTGCCAGTCACGGGGAAAGAGAAACAGATGAGGAGAGAGAGAGAGAAGGTTTAAAGAAACCTAGACTATATAGTGAGAGACAGCCAGATAGAGTAGAGAGACAGAGCGAGGAGGGGCGGGGGTTCGAGGAAAATAATTATGTGACATTTTCCTTAGATCGTTACTATCCATAATTGGGTAAACAGTCTGCTACTGCCTTATTTACTTAATGAAAGTTATGATAAACCTATTCAAGGCCTGATTTACTTGTAATTTATTGGCTGTATGACAGTCGCGCTCCGGCAACAAGAATTGTTCCGCGGTCAATCTCCTTCACGAACCGAACTCCTAAATGTAAGAGAAGAACTCGAACTGTATAACTAACCTTACCTTTACTCAACTTTATATCCAACCTTGTATACACATTTGATGAAATAAAACTCAGAGAAATTGTCAGCAAAGCTGAGCAGTTGTTGCATCACCTTACATCCTAAATAAAACTTTGTTTTTAAAGCGCGAATAGCACATTGACATTAGCAAATGCAACGTAATAAGATAAATAAGGTATACAAATTTGATTTCTCGAAAGGCCTTCCGATCATCTTATAGAAACATGTTCCTTGTTTAACGCGCTATTTCAGCAGCTTGCTGTGTTCTCTATTCAGTCAAACCCTAATGCCCTGTTTAAACATATATATATATTTTTTTTAAAAATATTTTTATTAATATATTTATTTAGTTAACGTACTATTGCAGAATCGTGTGTGAACGAGGCTCAGTGGAGTCCAAGGTGAAAGCAAGCGTCAGTTATAAGCGACCATGTAGATTATATGAATTAATCTGATGGCATTCCGTGTTAACTTGTCAGGCCCATATTTGCTGATAAGCCGAAGGGGTAAACGAGTTTGTGGGTGCATGTGACATGACCTCAAAAGAGAAAAACAGATATCTTGTATTAGTCAACCTATAACGACGCATCTATATGAGCAGTGGTGTAGCAGGGATCCAGATAATGAGGAGGTTTCAGCATCATGGAGGGGGGGGCACACCAGTCTTATTCGTCGAAATTCGAACTCCAGATAGAGAGAGAGATAGATAGAGAGAACGAGAGAGGGAGAGAGAGAGATAGAGAGAAAGAGGGAGATAGATATAGAGAGAGAGAGAGGGAGAGAGAGAGAGGGAGAGAAAGAGAGAGCGCGCGCGCGAAAGAGAGAGAGAGAGAGAGAGAAATTTGGTTCGGCTTGGTTTTGTTTTATTATCCATAAACAATCGTTTATACATACAAAAATAATTACAAATAATACGACTTGATTGCTCTATTTAAAGGGAGAGAGAGAGAAAGAGAGAGAAGGAGGAAGGGAGTGATAGGGAGAGAGAGAGAGAGAGAGAGAGAGAGAGAAAGACAGAGAGACAGACAGACAGACAGAGAGACAGAGACAGAAACAGACACAGAGAGAGACAGAGAGGAAATTCGTGTATATAGCGTCTTTACGCTAATTAAAAAAATGGCAATGATCTCTACTAGTACTAAGTATTATTCGTAATTGCACACAATGATTTTGAAACGTGTAACATTATGCTATAGTATATACAGAAGCTGTAATTGGTTTCGAACAAATGCCACTGCATAGCGAAAATTTAGATTAGCAGAACAGGGGAAAAGTTTGAAGAAAATCCGATGTGGGATAAGATAGTTAATAGACAGTTTTACAAGATGTGATCAGGACACAAATTGGTAACTCTTTACCTTTGCAGGCAGCTCAAGATGTGTTTTATGCTATGAGCATCGTGGGATATTTTCTTGAACTCTCAATTATCTCTTTCTCTCAAATTCTGATTTTACTAAAACCAGCAAGAATTTTTTGATTCAATACATTTACTCAAACTATAAGAGCCCTTTTTTGTATATAATAGTAATAGTCCATATAGTCAATAATTATTAGCGACGATTCCTTTTTATACATGTATTTTTGCGTATTCATGGAATCAATGTGTAATGTATGACTAGTTATGGAGACACAGGCATATGCCTCGTGCCTTTAGGTAATATCACCTCCTTCCTTCCTCTATAATGTAATGATTATCCGATATAAGAAGGAATATCATGAAAGTTCATCTATATTTAATAACATGTCTGAAATCGGAGGTACTTATAGTAGTAGGATCAAAAGTTAAAACATCACACATACGGAAACAAATATGTCTGAAATTGATTTCTGAATGTGAACTTAATATTGAGGGTAGACTTATCCTTTAACGACTCTCTCCATCTGTTCAAGTAATGTATACAGGGACAGTAATAGCTTAGGACCAATGTCATAAAACTGAATATGAACTTGATAATCAGGGTAGACTTTCCGTACAAAAAAAAAATTAATCCCTTCATGGGTTTAATTATACACAGAGGTAGTAATCTCCTCGGAGAAATGTTATACATTAATGAATGTGAATTTGATATTATACAAATAATATACATCAGGGAGGGCATTAGTAAGAATTACCCACACAAGGTACCTTTGGAACATTCTAACACGCCCGAGGCGATAGCCGAGGGTGTTTGGACTGTTTCGAAGGTGCCGAATGTGGTTAATTTTATTAATGCCCTCACAAAATGATGTGTATTATTGGTTTTATTTGTTTGATAAAATTATGTTTTATGACATGATTTTACTAGTGACCGGTCATTAGTATTTATTAAAAAATACGTGTTAGGCAAAAAAAAATGCTTTATCATCTTATAACAGGGTAGACTTATCCTTTCAATAACATTCACCAATGATTCAAATATACAGAGGTGGCTATTGCCTTAGACAAATTTCCTTAATCTTGACGTGAACTTGATAGTCAATGTAGACTTTCCCTTTAAATAATTGACCCCTTCATTGGTTTAAGTATATACTGAGGCTGTAATTGCTTCAGACAAAATTGTCTTAGTTTAATCTTAATGTGGACTTGATAGTCAGGGTAGATTTTCCCTTTAAATAATTGACCCCTTCATTGGTTCAAGTATACCGAGGCTGTAATAACCTCGGACAGATGTCTTTAATATGAATGTGAACTTGATAGTCAGGGTAGACTTTCCCTTTAAATATTTGACCCCTTCATTGGTTCAAGTATACTGAGGCTGTAATTGCCTCGGACAAATGTCTTTAATCTAAATGTGAACTTGATAGTCAGGGTCAGGGTGGACTTCTCCTTTAACAGTTTAATGAATCCCTTCATTGGTTCAAGTATACTGAGGCTGTAATTGCCTCGGACAAATGTCACAAAGATGACAGACGATCATGTCTCGTCCTAACACACCGGAGTAGGCGGGTTAAACAGAGGGCGCACTGATGAGATACATGTCAGGTATTTATGTTATGTCGGCGCGGGAAGATGGGAGAATGGCATATCCAGTCGATGAGCGTAATGGATGAGAAGGGAGAAGTATCTTCTATCTTTGGAGGGCAAAATATCACACGAGGTAAATAAAGCAAAATGCATTCCTGTAAGAGGGATAATCACAATGGACATGTTAGAATTACATTCAACATAGATTTTAGCCCTTAGAGACTTCGGTGGTAAGCCCTTTATAAGCACCGTTTTTTATTATTGTTATTATCATTATACCGTGTGTCTCAAAAAAAACGTAACACTTTTGAAATGGTTGCCAAATTGAGCATATATAATTTTATGAAAAAATGTCTATATGTATGGAAAGCTAAAGGACCAACCTTTCATATGATATGAAAAAATTAAAAAAAAATCATGCTTCGATGGACAGTGTTCACTTAAGTTAGAGGTATGAAAATGGGCCTGCGCAGGATTTTTCCTTCCAATTTTGGACAGGTAAGTTACTTTTAGCATACAAAATAAGTTTGATATGAGATATTCATGATCGATGGATTAAGAGTTAAAAGGATGTTTTGAATACCAGTCCTTTCTCTCTGTCATTTATCAATCCCCAAACACCACCCCTGCCACACACACACACACACACACACACCAACTTCCACTCCCATCTTATTGTATCATTGATCTGGTAGATGTGAACAGGATGAAGGAAGAATGGGAAAATGTTAAATTGAAATACCGTATTCAAAATCATAATTGACATTATGCAACCCACTCTCCTCCCCCCCACAACCTTTTCCCATCCCATCACCTACCCCTTGCCTTTTCTTTATCAGTTTTCTTCCGTAAGTTTGGTGGATCATCAATCACATTTTATTCAGGTTTTATGAATGACCCAAACATGTAATAGCTAAGTACATCATTCATTATGCATTGAAAATACCAGAATTCGAGGTATTCAAAATATCCTTTTGATTCAAAATATCCTTTTGATCCATCGATCATGAATATCTCATATCGACCTTATTTTGTAAGTTACAAGTAATTTACCTGTCCAAAATTGGAAGGAAAAATCCTGCGCAGGCCCATTTTCATACCTCTAACTTAAGTGAACACTGTCCATCGAAGCATGATTTTTTTTTAATTTTTTCATATCATATGAAAGGTTGGTCCTTTAGCTTTCCATACATATAGACATTTTTTCATAAAATTATATATGCTCAATTTGGCAACCATTTCAAAAGTGTTACGTTTTTTTTGAGACACACGGTATATATGTTATTATGACTATGGTGTTTGCTTTGGATATGTCAAAGAATGGTTGAATTCTTAAATGACTATCACCAGTGTGAGGCCTCTTCATTGTAAATGTATGTCATTCGTCATATAGCTTTGACTCGTTCTAAAAGTATTTGTCTATGAACACAAACATGTTTTCATAAAGAAAATTTGATGGTCCACACTAATGAGCATTATAATGTCAAAGGGATGGTTCAAGATCGAAATTGATTGACATGTCATAATAATTATCATTATCTTATATATCAAGATAGGACATGCATGAAATAAATTAGCCTTGATCTTGCAATGGAGATGAAATTATTATATGATTTATTACACCCTCCCCCTCTCTCTCTCTCTCTCTCTCTCTCTCTTTCTTTCCCCATCTATTCTATCGATCCCTCTCGCCCTCTATCCTCCCCCTCTATTTCTTATAGGAGCCTTTTTGCTAGTATTCAGTATGAGCCAAAATGCAGAATTACAACTTACTTATTGAATTAAAACAGTAATTTATTGATCTCCAACAAACATTACAAACATTAAAGAGTGACTATTTCAATTAATCAAACATAATTATACACTACAGTTTGTTAAAAAAATTGTTTAGTAAAAGTAAGCTAGGGGATAGTAATACTATTCACAAGTTAGTCATCTTTTGATAAATCTTGATCAATCTAAGAACGAAAAAAAGCAAGAAATGCTTTCGAACAATGTCTAAAACTATCTGAGCATCTTCCTCCGTACTGCGAACATGTTTCTCAAGACGACATGGGGCTGTAACCCCTCCGCCTCCTGAGCCTGAACTAATGAGATGAGTTGGCCTACATCTATTTTTATCCTCCAACAACTATCACTTGCTTTGCTCCTCTCATTTTCGCTTTAGACGGACGAGCGGGGAGTAATACGAGTCGGGTGTACATAGGCTAATAGTCATCATGAATACGTAGTTCATCAATTCACGTGTATATACTAAAGTAAATGTTGGGACTCTTACTCTCTCTGAAGCTTTTCTTCTAAGGTTAAAGGCCTGGAATAGTGATCGTCATGGCTTCGTTAAACACTTTGCTAGATTCTGTTGTTTCTGAGGAAGTCGAATGCGCCATATGCCTCAATAAATTGGATACACCACGTATATTGGCATGTCTGCATAGCTTTTGTGAGAAATGCTTGGAGAAGTGCGTCCGGAACCGCAAAGACGACTCGTCCCAGTCAGGCAACAGCACCTTGAAGTGCGCCCTCTGCAAGGAATATACTCCCCTACCTGATACTGGTGTCCGTGGATTGAGACTCGACTTCAGAGCTACCCGTTTGGTGGAAACTCTATTGGAACAGGAGACCCGTGAACGCAAACTTGCCAGTTCAGCCCATCGCTGCGAGGCTTGTGGATGTACTGATTCTGGAGAAACCGCATCGACAGAAAAATCGCCTTTCACCTACTGCCGAGAATGCTGCCAGGTCCTCTGCGAGCGCTGCTCTTCGGCTCATGCCGGTTTACGAATGACCCAAACGCACACCGTCGCTAACATATCCGACTTGCTCAACGGGAAAGTAACCATTCAGAGCAAAGACCACTCAATGCTATGTCCAAAACACGCCGACGAGAAACTGAAGATTTTTTGCGTGACTTGTCTTGAACCTGTTTGTCACGACTGTACCCTGATTGATCATAACCGAGAGCAGGGACACCAGCTACAATTCCTGAAGGACTTTGTCCCTACCATCCGTGAAGAGCTAAGTTCACGTCAAGAAGAGGTTTCCGAGAAATCTGAAGAGTTCTCAGAGTTTCTTAACTTAGTTGACGAACTCGAAACCCATATCATGGACAAAACTAAGACAACAAGCAAGAGCATACAGAATGCTATTGTCGAATACAGCAGCAGGGTAGAAGAGGTGCATTTTCAAATGGAGAAAGTGGCATGCGATTATCTTGGTGAAAAATCAAAGCAGTTGAATCAACTGAGGAAGAAAACGCAGCATATCAAATCACTGGCGGAGAAGAGCTTGTTGTTGACAAACCAAATCATGGAGAATGAGCAGGATCTTGTCGGCTTGGCCTCTATGTACAAGAGTCTTAGGGAGGCCATGGACAGAGCCATTGCTGAAAAACCTGATGAGCAGAAGCTGAAAAATATAAAGAAATCAATCGATCGCTTGCACTATCACGTGACACCACTCGAAGCGAAAGTTGGAAAAGTTGCGGTAGGATGTAGCTGCAGAGAGCGCAGTACTTCGAGCGTTGCTTGCAAGAATGGTCCTAAAGATGTGCAGTTTACACGCGACGGAAGAATATCAGCCATTGTCCAAGCTGAATGCATCGGAGGAAGACCAGAGACAGTTCATGTAAAGACCGGGACTGAAACACTCTACAAACTTGAGACAAGAGACAGCGGGAAGCGGTACGAAGGCTACTATAGCAGCACTAGAAACGCGTATGCTGCCACTGTCCGTGGAGTTTATGAAGCCAAGGAGGTGAAAAGTCCTGCAGTGTTTGCTGCTATCAAGCAGACCTCTACGAGCTTTCCGAACTGTACCTCTTTCAGTTGGACCCGTTGGCTTCCAACCTTGCAGTATGACAGTATCAGGTGCTTTACCTCTCTATCAGATCATCGCTTCGTAATCGCAACCACTGATGCTAAGCTGTACATACTCGGGGATGCTCTAGGAGAGTTGACTCACGGTTTACCTGGTAAACGAAGTATCTCCGGTTTGGCAACAGACAACGAGGACAACATCTACATCACTGATCGAGACAACCATAAGATCTACATCCTACGGTCCGATGGCAACCTGAAGAATACACTGACCTTTGATGATATCTCCCCGACCTGCGTCGCTGTCCCTCACATGGGACCAGAGATCATCGCGGTCACGCACGAACCAGCCACGGTATCCATACTAGACCATCACGGGAATGTTCTATGCTCCATCCACAACGAGGAATGGAAGAAGGTGGCCATCGGATTTGATGCTGATCGTTTGCTCTACATCCTCTGGTCCGACCGGAACAACAAGAAGACGCTTCAGAGGTATACCTTCCAGGGGATGCAGGTGGATACTCTGTTTGAGAAGGAATCGCACAGCTACAACGATCTTGTGTTAGCAGTGTCACCAATAGGAGCTTGCGCAGCTGCAGTGGTGACCACGACCGGTGTTGACGGGAAAGTGGTGACTGTGGCGCCAAGAGAAAAGCCAGCGCCTGAAACGCTTCCATAGGGGTATTTATAAAGGTGGACTGTAAAGTACACTTGATTTTTGAAGCGCTAAGTGTCCAACTTTTTATTCTTTACAAAAATTAATGTAATAAAACGAAATGAAAGCAAGAAATTGATTATATTTTGACACAATTTTACTTAATCAATTGTATGATATACAGAATAATTAAGCTACTATTACGGAATTGAGAAGTTGACACGTGGTGCTACATAAAAATCAGTGGACTAAAATCTACCGACGGTAACCCTATAGACTAAAGTCGGTACGCTTTTATAAATATCGACCATGGGAGTGTTTATGTTGAAGTTCATAGTCTGAAAGAGACAATGGCAATAATTTTATTTATAAGGCATTTTTAATATCTTAATAATGCTAGGCGCCAATTTTTTTAAAGATTAACGCTGCTTTCAGCCAAGTTGCCATGATAAGACACTCATTCATTCATTTGTTAAGCATTCAAGAAATTTCTTGATACCATCGTTCCCACTTTACCACTTCACATGGTAATGGTCGGTCAGTGCAGATTCATGTCTTGCCGAATGAAGTAATTAATGTGCTTTATAATGTGGACTTTAACTCGGCTAAGTTGATACTTAAGCCTTGGTCACAATGCCATGCATTACGAACTGCTCTACGAACGCCGTACGAACGATTTTCAGACAATGGAAATTCGGGAAGACAATGGAAAGACAGGGAGATTCGTACGAAATAATCGTTCGTACGAACCTTTGTGACAGTAGCTTAAATGTGGTGACACAATGCCACGTATCGTATATTTTGTAAGATCCTTTAAATTTTACAAACCTGTATATTTTATAATTGTTTAAACGTCACATCGAAAGGCAACAAGAAAAGAGGAAATTGTATTGAAGCGTTCACTTATAAGATCATGTATCTACCTCCTGTAGATCCGAGGCGTGTAAGTTATGTTTTTGAGTGTTCACTTTGTCAGTGTGTGTTGCCCTAAGCACTTCTGATTACACTTCAAATACCTATGCTCTCCATGAAATAGATTTTTTTAATGAAATGCTCGAAATATAAAACTCGTTGTCGCCAATAAATTAGAAGTATAAATAAAGTTGATTTGTATGGATTGGCTCAGAATTCTGTAAATATTTGTTTGGCTTTATGGGCATAACTTCTCTGATATAGGAATTTATTAGCACATTGTACTAATAAAAAGTCCTATTAAAAGGCATATCGAAGCTTGAATGGCTGTTTGCCTAAAAACGATAAAATACTTGTTTGCCTTTGATATACGCTACACTATAATACGCCATTTAATGCTGTTGACGACGCCACATCATTAAATAGAGTAGAGGTTATTACCAGTAAAAAATGATTGTGACCATTTCAAGCCTAGATATAAAAAAATGATGTCGAAATAGTTTGTGGTAAGAGGAATTATGTTTGCACTCAGATGAATACAAAGAATTTATGTCGGATTTTCTTTCTCAACCCCACCTTCGGCAAAGTAGAAGATATTGGCGTTCCAGACATGCTATAAGACATGAAATATTAGCAACTTTTCTAGTGAAGTTCAGATGAACCATGTGTGACCAACTGCAATAATTTTCCAGATTTTTTTATCATGAAAAAAATAGTTGTCTCTGCCAAAATTTCTAAATCTGTTAGGAGAAGAATGACTGCTTGGGTTAATATTTCGCAAATATTGACTAAACTTATATATTTACTCCAGGCTCTTAACAGCTTGTAAAATTGAACATAATGTAGATGATATCGAATTTAAAGCCTAAATCATTAAAGTTATTGCTGATGATTTTGTTTCCATACATAGCGTTCCCCGTGTCTTAAATCTCAAAATGGTCGTAAATAGCATCATAAACATGCTCACATATACTTTATCGAGATCAAATCGAGGGTAATTTCTTTGATCTATTATGTATCCTGAAGAAATCAAATCAAGTTCGGATTACGAAATTTGTTTGCACGTTTCATGATGTGATGGGCAAGCCTATTGAACTTGGTTGAATTTTTTTTGAGGGTTTCATAACATGCAGAGACGAATTCAGAATTGTTGGGAAATAGGGAGTGCATAATTTTTGTAAACAGCGACAGTTCGCGTTCCATAACGGGAAACTGAGCGTACAGATGCATAATTCGTATTTTAATTTCATGTTTCAAATCAAAAGGGAAGGGGCGGGCAGCCGAGTTTTGTTCGCCTTTAATCAAGATTAGTATTGTTCCAGTGCAATTTCAAATAATAGGCTGCCGCTATTGTACATTTGTTGGAAGTATTTACTTATAGTATCGTACGAGTATGTTGCTCATTTTTTGTAACCGACATTTCATTAATTTCTTTCTTTTATTGGATTTCATATTTTTCTTTTTCAACTTTGTGTGTATAAAGGCAACCGCATTGTACATGAGCCTTGCTAATTTTCTTTTCTTTTGAGGTGGATTTTAGAAGCCATTTGATTTCGAAAATTATAGAAAATAACGATATCGGGTACAAGATTAAAGCTTTGAAATTGGTTTTCTGATGAGGATACCGGGTATTATAAAATACATGACATTGTTGCAATGTCTGGACAGGAATATCATTATTTACACTTTTTGTCTGAAATAGCATTATCCCCATATCACAAAATGTTTTAGAATAATTGTATTTGAGTACATCACTGAATTTTGTTGAAGAGCCATATTTTTCGTACATTAATATTATTCCCTTAAGATTTAAGGTTGCCACTGAGAGCATATTTAGGTCAAAGGTTGACAGCAATAGAGTACCGAAGCTGTGACATCATACAAATCTATTATTTTGAATTTCTCCAAAACAAATTCTTCATTTTCCAAAAGAGCATAACAAATAATGTCCAAATGTCGAGAGCCGATTGAATATGTTAAATATTGGCTGAGATATGACCTTCTGAATGAATAGATTGCCTATATGAACTCAGTGTTATAATGCTCTGGCTCGTAATGTTATGAACCTTACGAGTTATAATTTGTTGATGACGTCACACTTCACCACTCTATTAGGTCAAATTAAAAAACAAACAAATGTTATATTTTACTCGAGAGAGAGTAAAATGTCAGTCAATTGGTAAAGGCTTACGTGTATAGGATTCTGGATTCTGGAAATGAATCTAATATCTGTTCAAAGCACAACCCCTCCCCTCCCCTCCTCAAAATCATGCCTGTACGCCTATGCTGTTATAACATCAGGCATTTTTAATAACAATCTTTTGAATTTGTTCTATACCATCTAATTCAAGGTTTTAATTTATATTGCGGAACACTTTTTTTCTTCAATATCATAATTATACTAATATTGGATAAATTCTAAATACTCAAGATGCCAATGCTATGACATGATCAGGGGCATTGATCTTAAGGGAGAGGGTGACATGTGGCACCTGAAAATTCTGCATAAAGTAATATCATCTGTATCCCGTCATACAGGAACCAATAAACCTGCAGTCTCTGGGCACAGCCTCTAGCTCGGAAACATTTGAACTATTTTAATACTCCAACATTCAGAAGAAATGTAACTTCTATTCATGTTACTGTATGTGTCCGTTAATAATTCTTTATAAACGATTCCAAACGTAAAAAACTCCATTCTTGGACCTCTATTTCTAACTGAATAAAGTAACGTTCATACTCTTCACCATTTCATTTGTGTGTGTGTCATATTTCATTGTATCATCATTAATCGTTGTCGCAAAGAATGTGGGTTTAGGTAATCGGATATATAACAATTGTCATCGCGAGCGTCATCATCATCTTTTCCTACTTCTTCTTCGTCTTCTTCTTATCCTTCTTCTTTTTCTTCTTCTTCTGTCTCCTTCTATTTCTCTTTATCTGCCCCCCCCCCCTCTCTCTCTCTCTCTCTCTCATCTCTCTCTCTCTCTATCTCTCCCCCTCTCTCTCTCTTTCTCTCTCTCTCTCTCTCCCCCTCTCTCTCTCTCATTCTCTCTCTCTCTCTCTCTGTCTCTCTCTTTATCTCTCTCTGGCGTGAGAGGAAACCTCATCCCACACAGTGTAGGTATTCATTCCTGCCCTTTGATGTACAAAATTCCTTACGAAAATGTACAAGATGTATAAATGAAGATATTCTTGGCATGATGTGATACCTTTTAGCATGACATGGGCGCAGCCATTTTCTTGAAAATGTGACTTACTAGTTGAAGTTATACATGCATCATGCACCAATCTTTAGTTGGAGGGATTTTTTTTAATCAATAACAAAACCTTTACTTATCAATGAGGAAAAATCATAGCTGAGAAGATAGAAATTATATTTGGTGAAATGTATATAACAGGGGAACAACTATAACTAATTCATTTAAAAATACTACAATAATAATTATAGCAGTTGACAAATCTATTGTTCTTATGACATTTACATTTACTTGATAAACGACTTCACATATCACGACACGTGATCAATCAAATGGTGATGCCTATGTCGTGCTGAGAAGCTGTATATCATTCTTGCTTTATAAACCTCTCATTCACTTTGGTGGGGAATCTTGTAGATAAATTTGCAGGAATGTATTAAATCTCTCAGAATAAGTAAAGTTATTTCTTGGGGTGAGGTTTCCTTTAATACCTATAGACA
Source organism: Strongylocentrotus droebachiensis (assembly GCA_035222895.1). Taxonomy (NCBI): domain Eukaryota; kingdom Metazoa; phylum Echinodermata; class Echinoidea; order Camarodonta; family Strongylocentrotidae; genus Strongylocentrotus; species Strongylocentrotus droebachiensis. The sequence goes on along the minus strand of JAVYIG010008767.1, from coordinate 55,719 downwards.
TGCATGATAAATGGATAGGCCTATGTTTATTTATTTTTTTGAATTGCAGATGTGCATTGGATAGGACGTACACGGCGCTGACGGCAGTGAAACATTTGCGAGCATGCATAGATCTGAGATGTGACCTATACATGATAGCACGAATTATTTTCACCACATGATCTCCGATGACTCCGTGATCGTGCTACAAAGCCAACCGTCCAACCCGGCCGATTCTTGGGAAAGAGCTAATTCAATTCAGACGCATAAGTGAGATATCAGTCACTCGTGATGCATACCAGACAGAAAAGAAAAATGACGTATTGGTATCAAAATAAATAAGATGAATACAAATATGAATGCATATTAAATGGCGTAGTCTATAGGTGTAAGTAGAGGCTCTTTCTCCTTGTCTGGGAGGACAAGCACTTTCGATATCTCTACAGGAAAAGAAGGCCGGGGCTATCGTGTCATTTCAACAGAGGAAAACAACTAAAAGAGAGTTCAAAATAATTCTTGAGAAATAAAATTAAGATGATACCGCTTTTTAAACCAATAGGATATGCATGAAATTAAAAATTTAGGATTAGGGCGCAAACGCAATCGGGGCTAGCTTAGCTCACCCAAAAATTGTTTTCTACACACTGCCGTGGGTAAATATGCTACCAACTACAACTCTGGTATATGCCTGCTACGTGGGCTATGTACTTGATTCAAGGGGCGGATCCAGGGAGGGGGCGTGGGGGGCACACTCCCCCATTTTTCTTCCGAAAAAAATTGGAAAAAAGCTGAGAAATATTCACATATTTGTTATTATGCTATATGTTCAGTTTACGCATTCAGAAATGTCTCAAAATGTACCGTAGAGTATTCAAAGTTTTCCGGACCCCACGCCGTAAAGGCTTCGCGCTTTGCGCTCGGAATTTTGTACATTTCATCCCCCCCCCCCCTGGAAAATCATTCAGCCGCCCTTATGATTGCATCGTGTCGGTATTGCCCATTATGCCACCTGGTGGTGATGCAGATATTTGACGTGCCCCTCAAAAAGCTTTTGCTCAATACACCACTGATATTGAATCTATACATCTCTCTCTCTCTCTCTCTCTCTTTATTATTCTCCCTCTCTCTCTCTCTCTCTCTCTCTCTCTCTCTCTCTTTCTATTCCTCTTCCTTAAATCTCTCCACTCATATCTCTCTCTCTGCCTCTCTGTCTGTCTATCGATGCCTAACTCAGTTTAAGTCTACCTTCCCCGGAAAGAAAATCTAGTTTGGAAGCTGAACCGTGGATCTAGGAGTACTACAGCCTCCCTTGCGTTGGACTGTTCTGGAGTGAAAATATCATCTTAAATTATGTTTTTAGGGCAATGATTTTTTTAATGAAAAGGCACACAGATAATAAATTTGCAGTGGTATTTTCATGTTGTTATTATTATTAATGTATTATGATCATTATTGTTGTTGCTGTTGATGATGTTTTTATCATTATTTTATTAATACTTTTATGGGGTGGGGGGGGGGGGGGGCTTGTCAGATTAAAAAAAAAATTGTATTGTATTCGTATTCAACTAGCCTCTGCCCCCCCCCCCCCCCCCATTTTTTGCAGATGTGAATTCATTTATCTTCTTTCTTCTTTTCCTTGTCTTGCCCTTTAAAGCTGCGAAACGATTTCACTACTCCCCCCTCCCCCACTAAAAGGAAAGGAATTCTTCGTACGTTGGTCTTATGTTGCCCCCCCCCCCCCCAGTCCCCCCTCTCCCTCCCCCCCCCCCCCCCATCTCCCATATAACCGTTTCAAAAACGTCTTATAAGGGTTCATTTTCAGCCTATCGATGATTGTAGATTAAAAAATTATAACTAATGTCAAAACCTAAAAACTGACAATTAAGCTAGGGCTTCATTTAATTTCTTTTTCTTGTTTTCTTTCTAGCGCGCGATGTACACATTTGTTTGTCTCCTACGCGGTACCGTATCTACACTCAAAGATTCAAGAACTATCCTCTAGGCTCTACCAATTTTGTGAACATTAAATCGAGATCGAGCTGAGTTTTGCATCCAGTTTAATCATGGCAGTACACTTAGTGTGCCTTACTAACGAGGGAGGTGTTCCTCTATTCACACGAACGAAGGGAGATGTAAAATCCGTAAGAATTACTTTGTTATTAACTTAAGTATTTTTGCATTGTAGGACCCAACTTTAGCTTCGGTCCCATTTGTTTATTTTCGTGTGAGTTTAAATTAAATGAAGGTCTGCTGTGCCTGTGACGTGATAGACAGCAATAACCATCCGATTTGGGTCATTTCTTTAAAGGTATTACAAAGTTTTGGTATGGGGTCATGAATTTGGTTCAAATGAACATATTGGAAGCATATGCGACCCTACAGTATTCAGTGTCAGTGATCGTTGTCGCGGTTGAAATCGATTCTTAAGTTATGAAATTATAAATAATAAACTCGTTATGTTGTATAGCTCCCTCTCAAGGTCAAGCTATTAATTAAGCTATAAAATAATGTTTCTTGACTAAAATCGACCGATTAGCTATTCCCGTTTGGAAATTATATATCACAACTACATATTCTGAAATTTTCATGGTCGCAGCTACCATTGTACGGCCGTACGGCGCTATTTGAAATTTATCACAATTTACCGGGAGCACCGGTAAATTTTTATATTCAATTTTTCTCGAAAGCAGAAGTGTTTTAGGGGCTAAATTTTCTAGTGCTTATATTACATCCACAGGGGCATCCAAATATATCAAAATTGAAAAGAATCACCACCATCCAATTTTCAAAAATTTCCAAAACTTTGTAATACCTTTAATAAAACTGACATTTGTTGTCATTCCCCAATACAGATGGCAACCCAGAGATCTCGTACCGTGGGGGTAGCTATAGCCAACAATGGCAGCTTTTTTTGTCAAAACATTTTCTCCCCGATTTTCTTTATGTAGATCTAATTTTCTGATTTCTAAATCAGATGTAAATTAGGTCGGTATGTCATTTGTCCTAATTACAGTTATCAAAATTTGATAACTTAACATTAAATGGATAATTTACGGACTTACTTATATGAATTATCCAATTTGTATCTCCGAACCGCGAAGCAGTCCGTTCATGCATTCGAAATATTACCTGGCGGCCGATATATTTCCGGGTCCACCGTACCTACCAAAACATAGCCAATGGCCAATCAGAGCACTCGTTTCGTGGGAGTTCGTTGGTCAAGCCGGGCCGACTCGTAAAGTAGCTACGGTAGCTATTGGACGTTCGAAAAGAAAAAATGAATATTCATCAACTAAAACCAAGACGGATAATGTTGACGACGAGACTTTCTCGGATTAATCATTAATTTAGGATCTAAATGAGCAAGCTACCGTAAGTCAAATAAGCTATATATATGTTATTTTTAATTAGACTCTAATTATTGTCATATTGCAGCATGTATGAGGATGTAAAGAGTGAAAATCTCGTAGCATATCTCATTCATCGCGGTCCTGCCGAACCAAACCATTTGTTCCGTACAGTGCCTCACAGAAAGAGGTCCCCAGACTTCAGTCTCTATAATCGGAGGTCTAGTGGAGCCAGACGTAGTCTCAGTGGAACAACCGACGATTAGAGAGACTGAAGTTTTCGGTCTAGTGACGTGAGTGAGTGAGTGAGGTATTTGTCTTTGTTGAAAAGTGTTGCCATTTAGAGATGCAATCACTCATGGCAGTATTACTATATTTTTGGAATTTTGTTGAAATAGATCTAGATTCCTCTATTGATTCACATCAAACACCACTGTACAAAACATCAAAATTCACTCAAATTCATAATTCTTTAATGACATTTCATGTGTCTTGACGTCTAAAGAGTAAAGTAAATAGCAGCAAAGTACAATCAATTTAAATACTTTGATAATTTAAATCAGAAATCTATCGTCGACCCTGGCCAAGTGTGCTTCATTTTCATTGTGTGCACTTTTGTTCGCTGCGACTTTGCGATTGCTGAATAGAATGACCTCCGTGTTAACTCCATGTAAAAATAAATCTGTCATAAAATTAAAAAAACTTATCCATACTTAACCATGTTGTGCATGAATGCGATTTATATTCTGACTAGTCCTATTGGAATACATTTATTCAAATGGAATAACTTGTAATGAGACACTAAACAAAGACTTTAATGCATTAGAATTGATTACAGTATGAAACGAACCTATTTACTATTATTATAGGCTCAATCTTACAGTCTTTGTTTTAATTTAATTTTTGTTTTGTTTTCCAGCTTGCTTTTGCCGAGCAGGGCATGCTGTACGGTGTTCAGATGTTTGCCCAGAATCACGGGGTCAAGCTAGAGAGTACGACCACTGAAGAGGCTAAGGTCATCTGGCAGGTGTTTCATGATAGGTAACTAAAAGAGTAGGGGGAAACCCCGGTGTAGTGGTCCACCTGCACACACCCCCAGTATAGTACGATAATACTCTGTAAAGAGGTCTGTACTCAAAAGGAAGAAGAAGAACTTACATGCATGACATTACACAGGTCAAATTTAATATGACAGGAGAAGATGCTTTGTACGCCAAGATGTTAAAAAAGGGGTGTTCTGCTGACACTACTTCAGATTTACATATATACTGCCATCTGCTGCTCACAATATCCCAGTGTGTTGACAGCCATATCCCACAATGCACCACCAACTGAATGAGGCACATACCGGTATGTTGATGCTTGGGAACGGGTCGGAAATTGCTCCATGTATGCTCTTACCGAAAGATGGCACAATGTAAAATACATCACAGCAGTGGTAGCGATGTCTATAAAATAAGGTCCTGCCTTTAAATTTGATAACTGTTCTTGTTGGTTTTGTAGTGTGACCTTGGTGTTGGTGACGAGCAATGATGGGAGTTGCGATGTACATTACAAGACGCTCATCAACCACATATTTCATGCAATGGTGAGTATACCAAGGTCCGAACACTTTGACATTTGTACAATCTCTTTGGTTCACCTTATTGAAAAGTGTTTGTTGTTACAACTTTTACCTTAGCTGCGGTTACCCCATTAAACACCAGCACCATGTGTTGGAGTTAGTCATTAGTGTCAGGGTAAGGGCTAGGGTTGGGTTTAGGCCTCGGCACTAGGTTAAGGGTAACTTGTGTGGTAGGGTATTATACGGTTGTTCAGAATCTTCTTTGTTTAAAACAGTCAGTGGCAGAACTGTACTTAATCTTAAAACCTTATGTTTTATCCTGTCATTTTCTATAATTTTAGTTCTAAACTTGTGTTCTTCTTTCTATCTATACTGTTTTATGTTTGACAAATTCCCTCTCCTCCCCCTTTCAGTGTTTGCAGTGCTAGCAACATGACTTTCCCCACATCTGTCAAAATATCCTCAGTCTTTATCTCTATTTCCCAAATCATTCTGCACCGGTTGAGTTCCTGTACAGTTGGCATTTTAAAAGTGACCAAGGTGTCCACTGTGAACTCAAGTTTGTTTGAATAAAAGCAGAAAATATAAGGGACAGGTCAGTGACATTTACAGAACTAGAAAGATATGGTGAGAAGCGATGATTAATCAAAGACTTATAAGCAATCATTTTGATTTTGTGTTCCACAGGCTCTACAAGCAATTGTCTATTTGATATGCGCATATTATTTTCCTCAATTTTGTTATGAAGGAATTGACTCTTTCATAAATGAATGATCACTTTTTTTTTTTAAATAATATTTTAAATTGAATTTATTATCATGAAATTAGGCTGTACAGTCTGTGTGGAATATCTAACCTCTAATTCAGAGATGTGAATGATACTTACAAGTACCTTTTCTCCCATCTTTTCTCTTCTATCCTGACGGTAGGTTATGTTCATAGGCATGGAGACCCTAGTGAGCATCAGGAATGTAGAAAAACTTCGTAGGGAAATCAAGGTGAGTGTTAAAGGGATTGGGTATCTTTGCCTCAGATTCTAAACAAAATCCTGGATTTAGCTCATGCTGCAATCATAATTACAAACCTTTGGATAAGTCAGGAATCCCATGACTTTTACAAGCCGATCGCCTGTCTGATTAGTGATTATCAAGATATTTATGATTGGAATTTAAAATTTCATTTTTTTTCACCTTATTTAAAAGTGTTTGTTGTTACAATCTTTACCTTAACTGCAGGTTACCCCACCAAACACCAGCACAATGTGTTGGAAACCTGGAGTTAGTTATTAGTGTTAGGGTTGGGGTTAGGCCTCGTTACTAGGTTAAGAGTTACTTGTGTGGTAGAATATTCTGCAGTTGTTCAGAATTTTCTTTCTTTAAAAAAAGTTGGGTGTCAGAAGTATACTTAATTATATAAGGTGAAATTTCACATCTCCATAAAATGTGTATTTTTTCAGATGTTAATACCCCAGTCTCAGACCAACAAAAGACGGAACAAAAGATTACCCTTAGAGGCTACTAAAGGTTGGTCTGGACTTTGGAGTCAGTTTTTTCATTGAATTGATGGTGTGACTGTGGTATTAGAAACAATCCTCACTTGCATCGTTCTAATTTTTGAAAATTGTTTTTGCGTCAGGTCTGTTACCCGGTTATTGACACCCTTCTCCAAGAAACTGACCTGTATGGTGCTCTCTCATCATCAGTAGATGTCCTTGTCTCAGCAGAAAACACAACTTTACAGGTAGGTGTTGAACTTGAAGCTGCAGAAGTCACAAGTGGGCACATTCCCATACCTCTCGTAGTGAATAAAGAGAGAGAGAAAAAAAGGGGGGAGAGAGAATAAAGGAAGAATTAGAAAGGGAGTACGAAAAGATGAAGATGTTCCCCCTCCTACATAAACATGTTGTATATCACCCTGATCAATTGCCTTGTTGATTTTATTTTCATTTTCCAAGTAATACTGGTTCTGACTCAGTGTAAAAACAAAGCCTTATAGAGTGTTTGCAGATTAGAGTATGAGTTAGAACTTTAATAACCTGTAAAGGACCATAGTGTCTCTTATTTTTCAATACAGCCAGGTGTAGTTACCTAATTAAGTTTTACCTCTATACTGAAATTGCTTATCTTTTAAAGCCCCACTGCACTAGTTTGGCCAGGAGGGATTAGACCTCCCTGCATGGTCACTGACAGGTGGTTATCTCATAAGAAAAAGGGGATCATGGGGGACAAATGGGCACCGATTAGGCATTGTTTGCTATATAAAGGGCACAAGTAGCTATAAATAGTGCAGCAGGGCTTTAAAGCTGTTTGATGCAAGTACAAGGAATTTAGAGTTAATTTTCTACATTCCATATAATTACCAATTACACTGTATCTTGGAAGTAAGAAGATAATGAACGTTAAAATTATTATTTTCCTTTGTCTTTTCTCTGATCTCGGCTGTGTGAAAGCTGTCTGCTCAATACAGTCATCAGGTACACTAAGTTTTGATGTTGTTGGTAATGTCCTGGACAACCTAGCCCAAACCCAAAGGGAATACATGTAGCTTTCTTTTGACATAATGAATTTCTCATCCAGGAACCTCTAGAGGCATTTGTCACCAGCGCAGAAAGTACGTTTGGTTGTCTCCATGCCGACGGCAAACTGGTGGTTGCTACGTCCAATTGGTGGGCACTCAGCGGTCAAGAGATGATGCTGGTGGCCAAATTCATCCAGTCCCTTCCCGTCGGAACGTCCAGCGATGTGCCTATCTATCTGCCACATGCTAGTCCAAAGGTAAAGATATCAGCTCGTAAGGTGTTAGATTTCAGTTTTAAAAGTTACAACTGAACCCCTATCCTATGGTGCCACCAACTTGACAAAAATTCCACAGAAAATACAATCATGGGAGAAAAGTATCTATTAATAATGCCTGTTTTGTGATTATTTTACTTCACTGTTGTTGAACCTATATGCAATTAAAAGTATAAATACAGGTTCCTATGTTTTTTTTGGTGTCATACCATACAAAATGTTAATTATGGGTTTGGGTCTTCTCTTTATTTGTATAGAAGAGAGATTTACATCATCTGGACAGCAAACCAATTTAATTTTGGTCTATTTGGGACTCTTCTTATAGTTACTGCTGATGTACATGTATATGTAAACAAATGTTAACCTTCCTTCAGTGGGTATTGTTTGACATTGCATGATATATACTGGAATTATTCTCAATATCAGGGACGATTCCTTTTAAAGGCTGAAATAATATCTTTTACCTGCTATTCATGTAGGAAGTTATTTTACCAGTGTGTTATAAACATAAACCTGATTAATAGATAAATGTTTGGGAAAATGTGTGTCATTGAGAAATGTTGCTTTATTTTCAAGCCCAGTTGCAACTTTGGATCTGAAGATATATTTTGAAATATGATATCATTTTCAGTGGTATCATTTCGCTCTTCTTTCAAAGAATAATTCTTGCTACTGCATATGGCATTATACATTCACATAATGCTGCTCCGATACCTCAGAGATTTTGTAGACACATTAACTTAAATTCGCTAGTAAAAATAGAGCGTTGGCTTGTTTTCAGCTATATGCAGTAGGGAGAATTAGTAGAGTAGGTGTCAGTGAAAATTGTGTCTTCTCCATCAAATAAATTTTTACTAAATGCACGCTTTAAGCCATACCGCACTAGTTTGGCCAGGAGGGATTAGACCTCCCTGCTTGGTCACTGACAGGTGGATATCTCATCCAAAAATCTCTCAATTAACATAAGAATAAGAGGAACATGGGGACCAATGGTCACCGATTAAGGCATTGTTTGCTATATAGAGGGCGCAAGTAGCTATACATAGTGCAGTGGGGCTTTAAATCAAGATTTTGTTTTTCTTTCAGGACCCCCACAGGTTATTGAGCATCCATCTTCAACCCGGTGTAGTAGTCAGCGTCCTGTGCTATGCAAACCCTACCCTAGCCGAGGCAGAGGAACAGCTCATCGAGCCGGCCTGGAGGTTGCATCACGAAGCACTCCGAGCAATCCAAAGGGCGCCCTCGTCCAACATCCCAAGGACAATTCCACTGGATGCAGGCATATTGGGGTAATTGCTTGTAATTTAACATTGTACGATGTAGCATATCGTTTATGGGCATATGACTTAAATCCAATACTATCTGTACCCTCTTTTGAGATGTGATTTCCAGCAAGTTTTTCTTAGTTTCTTTTGATATTTTTTGTCTTAACGACCCAATTACTGCATAATGAACAAATAATTCTAAATCAGTATGCATCATTTCCTCTGTAATTGGCATTCTAATTCCAAAATTTAAGCTTTGCTTACTCCACTTAGGTAGAAAGAAAAAGACTCAGGATCTTAGAATTTTGTTGGTATCCTTGCTATTCATTTACGAACTTATGTCAAAGAAACTGGACAAGTAATTTAAAGAAAGACCGAAGCAATTTTGAAATATGTTGAAAATATGCATACACAATTTCACATATACATTACCCTTTGGTATTTAGAACCCCTTTTGGGAAAATTGCCCTGTACATATTTTAATAATAATAATAATGTTTAACTTTTATATAGCGCTTAATACAAATGTCTCTAAGCCCTTTACAAATATACTATTACAAATATACTATTACCCCGGTCATTGGATTCAGTGCTTGCCCGCACACACTGTGTGCACAATCTCCATATTCATCCATGTCATGTTATGAATGAGTGGGAACCATGCTACCCGAACTCATCTTGACCTTTGACCTTTATCACTATCACATCCTGGGCTTTCTCTTCCATTAGGTATGTGTTATTGAACACCGACCAGCACAAGTGTCTATCGTCAGTCCGCCTTCCTCTGATAGCAGGGGGCGCAGCCGAGCTGAAGCCCCTCCCACCCTACGCCCGGAGAGAGATCCTCACGGCTTTCTACCGCACCGTTGTGGGAGGACTCTTTCCCCCTTCCCTCAGCCCTGAGAGACAAGGTAAGAATTCAACTGGTGCTGCTGTTCGAAGAGAAGGTAGAGTTCCGATAATGGTGGAAATAGTTCCATTCCTTTGGTGTTATTGTGGAAAAACATCATAAAAGAAAGCTCCCTAAACAGGATTGCCATTTAAATGTCTTTGTATTCAAGATGGTGACATATGCTGAAATGTTTGTACCTAATATTTATGCCACATGTGTATGTAGTCCCTTATACTCACTTCTGTGTGCTGTGCATGTGACTGTCGGCAAAACTTGGTCAATTTTTGTTTGTGTGTGGATGATTTCCGAAACAGTGTACTCCAATACTTACTCTTCTTACATGCTGTATAATTAACCTTTTCCCCATTGTTGCCAGACATTTTCGATTATAATGCAATCGCATGACCAGCACTCAACTTGATTTTTAACCCTTTGCCTATGGGACCCATGAGCATACTGTATAAAGCCTATGGGAATGAGTGAATTCAGTAGTCAATGGGTTAAAGTTTATACCTTAGTCACACCGCCGTACCAGCTCAAAACTGACCAATAGCTTGACCATTCAGGGTAATGTCTATTTTCTGTCTTGTGTCGGTCATTGATGCTTCTGGGTTTTACTGCATCTGCATCACTGAGTTTACAAACAACTGCCACAAATCAGAGTTCAGGGGATGTGTTATGATAATAGTTTATGTTTTTCCTTCATTCAGCTTAGATAAAACAGCATTTAATATTATCGAAATGATTCATGAACAGTCTTGAGCTTTTAGAAATCTTTCCAGTTCAATTCATTTCAATGCAATGTCTTTATTGTAGTAGTAGTGGTGGTTATTTTACGTGACTGCTAAGAAAGCAAAAATGCTTGTTAGTAAGCAACCGGAGAACCAACGGTTTTAGGTCCTCTCCGAGAGACCTGGTAATGAGGATTAATGCCTTACCAAAGGGCACTAGCGCATCGAATTGGTTTCAAACCCAGGTCGCCGTATTACGAGACCACTGCTCTACCGACTGAGCTACATGTATCGCGCATCCTTCCATATCAACAAAAAATTACTTTGTGTACATGTATGATACATACAGAAGAATAGATATAAGTAGTAGATTAAAATGCTAGACATAAGAATGATCGGACAAAGCGATTGACAAAGCGATTTTATTTTTTTAAATTTCTTCACTGAAGATTCATCGGGGGAAGCCTACAAGTGTCTGCCACACTGCGCAGAAGAGACGTACATGTGTGGTGACGACTTTAAGACCTATGCCCTCAACTCTGGAGGCTTTCAGTTCTTTGTTCTCTTCTCATCGGCAGTCCCACAGTATGCAATGAGGTAGGTCAACAGGGTTTGTTTTGTTCCATCATAATGGTATTTTATTTGAGTGTTTTAAAGGGATTGGGTAACTTTGCCTCAGATTTTGAAACAAAATCCTGGATTTAGCTCATGCTGCAACGATAATTATAAACCTTTAGGTCAGTCCGGAACCCCATGACTTTTACAAGCCGATCGCCTGTCTGATTATCAAGATATTTATATTTGGAAATCAAAATCAAATTTTTCATAACACTACAGTCTATTAGGGGAAATGAGTATGGTAAAGCCAGTCACTCAAAGATTTTTACTTTGTTGTGGCACTTCATGATTATTTTTTAGGGCTTCAGTATTACACCATATCACAAACACTGATAACACGAAGGGCCATGCATCTCAGATTTAACATTGTTAAACGATGCCTTTAAACACGTAACTGGAGATGCAAAGGTTGTAGGTAAGAGCTCCAGCGTGGATCTAGTGTCCTTTGGCAAGACATTAATCTACATTTGCCACTCTCCACCCAGGTGTTGAATGGGTAGGAAAGAAGTCCCTGAACGCTGTGAGCACCAAAATGGGTAGCCTTGCTAGAACTGGGATAATATGAGTTCCTTGAGCACCTTGCACAGTGGATACAAGCAGTATTATCCAGTATGATTATTGGTAGTATTATTTTCAACACATGCTCCTGCAACAGTTGCTTTGGGCTTTGTTAGATATAGGGTTAGGGGTGTAATTTGGCTTTAGAATAGTTTTTGGTTAGGGTCCAGGGTTGAGGTTAGAATGACAGCATATCAGTTGCCATTGAAGCAAATATAACAAAACCATTCCATTTTCTAGCAAAGGATTGATGCCATTTTGCTTTATATCACATTTCCCCTTTCATTACCAATTTCAGATCTGTGACAAAAAATCTCCTAGGAACGCTGTCCAAAGAGAAGATCTTTGTCGATCGAAGGACAAAGTCATCTTGATAGCTGTGGATTGAGATGGTCTTGAATGGACAGACTACAAGAAGAAGTCATTGCCTGTGGCTCGTGGTAGCATGATGACAAAGTCATCTTGCCATCTTGGATGTAGGATAGTCTCTACATGTATGAGAGAGACTGCATTCATCACCTGCTCCCCATGATGCCAAAGTTAGCACTGTAGAACAAGAAGAAGAAGCGCTGCAATGGTTGCTCGACAAAGACATCTCAATAGCTTGGATCTACGATGGGATCTGTTGGAGTAGCTGCAATAAGAGGTCCTTGCTTGTGGCTTATGATGCTATCGATAATATCAGTATCACAAAAAAGGAGCGCTACATTAGTCGTTGCATGAGAAACTTATTTTGATACCTCGGATGTAGTTTGGAGCTTGTTCCCAGTTTCCGTAGCCATGGCCTATAGCTATCGATGCTCATGAAATCATCAATATCATAAGAAGCACTGCAATGAGGGCATGACAGCAATCCTCTTGATGTATTGGATGTAGGAGGGTCTTAATCCGGGAAGTGCAATATAAGGTCGTCAACTATAGCTCCTGGTGTTACCTGTCTCACCAAGGAGGAGCCATTTAATGATGACTGGACAAAGTCAAAGACACTTTCAATCTTGGATATAGGAGGGTCTTGATTGAGATACTTTACTACAAGGCCATCACCTATAGCTCCTGGTGTCAATGATACTACCTGTCTCACCAAGTCGGAGCAGTTTGATGATGACATGACAAAGACCCTACAAATCTTGTATGTAGAAGGGTCATAATTTGATAGACTGCTTGAAGAGGTCCTCTTCGTTTTCAGCATGAGTGACAGGAAGGGGCGGCTATTTCTTTTCATGACTGGGGGGGGGGGGGGGGAGGGACGAAATGGAGGGACGAGGGAGCAGTGGTGTAATGAGCAAAAACAGTTTTTTTTTTGGGGGGGGGGGAGGGCAGAAAAAATCTGCATCACCCCCACTGTTACATGTTACAAGCAGGCCCCGCGGAATGTTTTTCAAAGTGGGGCAGGGGGCAGGGGGGAGCTAAAGTATTGACGATCAGGTAGAGTGGAGAATAAATTGGTTTGGGGTCCAGGGGCAGAGCCCCATCAAGCAAGCTCAGGGGTTTTAGACCTCTAACGGTCAGATGAGCATCCAGGGCCTGCCTTAGGACTCCTGGTTGGGCCCAGGGGGCAGAGCCCCCGGAAGCTCAGGGGTTTTAGGCATTTAATTACGGTCGGATGAGCATATTTTGATACATTATTTGTGACACTGACATGCAGGATACTAATTGGAATGGGGTAATGGGAGCGTTTTACATTAGCAAGCTGACTTACTGGAACTATAATGGAAAGTAATATATCCTTTGGGATTACTGAGTATTCAAGCAGGATGAAATATCTCCATCGTATCTGCAAAAGCATCTGATACAAAAATACAAAATAGCAACAAATAAAGTAATAAACACAGAATAATTTGAAGTAAGATTTCTCCTTGTAAACATATTTTAGAATTTTATTTTTGACATTTGCTTTTTTCCAGGTTTGATTTGATTTTGATGAGATGTTCTGGTAAAATAAGAATGGAAGAGAAAATGATAGATAAAGGTTCTGAGAAAGAAACAGAGACAGGGAGAGATGGAGACAGAGGAAGAGAGAGAGTGGGAAAGGGACAGCGAAAGAGGGCGAGAGGAAGAGAGACATGGAGGGATAGAGAGAGAGAGAGAGAGAGTTAAGCAGCTAAACTGCACTTCAATATTACATCCATGTATTTCAATAGTCAGAATGCAGATTGCATATAATACGTGTTGTTAGGTAGGGCAAGCCTAAGCGCTTGTCCTACCTAGCAAAAGCTTAAAGGTAATACAAAGTTTTGGGAAATTTTGAAAATTGGATGGATAATGATTCTTTACAATGTTGATATATTTGGATGCCCCTGTGGATGTATTATAAGCACTAGCAAATTTAGCCCCTAAAGTACTTCTACTTTCGAGAAAAATTGAATATCAAAATTTACAGGTGCTCCCGGTAAATTTTGATAAATTTCAAATAGCGCCTATACGGCTGTACGATGGTAGCTGCGATCATGAAAATCTCAGAATGTGTAGTTGTGATATATAATTTCCGAACAGGAACAACAGTATAAGGATGTCTATGGAGTCATAACTGTATTATTTGTTTTAAGCATATTTATGGATCCATATTCATATCTATACTTCATACACGTTATGGATTTACATATTTCATATTTCATATCATAATTCATAATTCATAAAAAAACAAATAATACAGTTATGACTCCATAGACATCCTTATACTACTAACAACTAATCGGTAGATTTTAGTCAAGAAACATTGTTTTGTAGCTTAATTTATATCTTGACCTTGAGAGGGCGCTATACAACATAAAGAGTTAATTATTTACAATTGCATAACTTTAGACTCGATTTTCAACCGCGACAATGATCACTGAATATTGTAGGACCGCATATGCGTCCAATATGTTTATTTGAACCAAATTCATGACCCCATACTAAAACTTTGTATTACCTTTAACGTACGCAATTTGTATTCTGACTATTGAAATACTCTTATTCTTAATCAGGCCAAAGGAATGATTGATTTGTAATAAGGCAAATAACAAAGATTCATGCATTAAATTTGTATTATATCACCGTTTATCACGCATATGGCCTATTGATTATCTTTCCCCGAATGACCAAGATATCAGTCAGTTTGGAGTTCAGTTGCCAGTTGGTGTGGAGTTGGTTTCACGGAGGTATGACTCATAAAGGATCATTTTACATACCTCCTTTTTGTTAAAGTACCGTATCAAATGTTAGCAAAGCAATTCAAGTAGTTTCTACCTGTCATATAGAGGTCAAGGTAGAATATGATATTGATGGAGTATAATTTTACTTTTAAAAAAAGTAACGTGGTGGCAGAACGACCTCCCCTATGTTTTCCTCACTACTATTATAGTTGAGCTGACAAGAATCATAAGATAGAAGTATTTGTAAAAATACCATTCATGATATAGATTAGTCTGTTAGTTTCTCTTGACTGTATACCTAATCTCCATCCTCCCCACCCCTCGCTCTCCCCTCTCTCTCCCTTTTTTCTCTATTTTATTCTCTAATTCAATATTATTGTTGAGAACGGAAAATGTGTATTTGAGCTGGATATCTTTTTCATTTCCTGAAATTCTTCATATCATAATTGCATGTTTACTATTTGAATAAAATATAAGATAACCTCACATGCATTCGTGACAGAAGAAATAAAAGAGATTTTTTTTTTTAAAACAAGGTCTACTTGCCTGATGATTGAGCCAGTCAAACAGGAGGCTTGTCGGCAACCTTATTTGGGTTTTTTTTTTTTGGGGGGGGGGGGGAAGGGGGGGGGGGTATTAATATTCATTTTGTTTTCTCTCTCTCTCTCTCTCTCTCTCCAAAAAAAAATCGAAAACATTAACTAAAAAGAATATAAAATATTGCAAAACTATCTTTCATAAAATCTAATATATTGAAACTTAACTTTCTAATAAAATACATGTAGGCTATTTGAAAGCGCTAGCTTATAATTATTATGTATAAAGGCAAAGTATTGCCAAAATTATTTGTTTTACATTTCTTTTAGAATATATTAGCAAAGCATATCTCTGTTAGTCTGAGGAAAAAAATATCATATTGGTTAAAGGAAAACCTTGACATAATGAATGCATTAGACCCAAGTCGCACGCACGTGACCAACAACAGACCGAAAAAACAGTTCCATCATAGGCCTATATCACGAATAGTACAACATCGGTTATTGGTTAACTGGTTTGGAATCGCTTTAGCGGTGTGACCAAAGAACCACATTGCATTTACGCCCATTTGTTGATTGGGAGTAAATAGACATAATTTGTCAGCGCAAAACTACTTAGCAATTAATTAGTTCTCATGATCATGACACCAATGTATGCTCGTACCATTATTGTCAATTGGAATTCATCAATTCCTGCTTTTTTATTTTAAAAAGTGTATACGCTTCAGCTTTTAAGACTTTTATATGAATAATCATTGACACGAACCAATTGAGTGCGAATTGAACAGAACCTCCCACCTTTTGCAATTAAAACATAATACCGTCAGCTGTGTGTTAATATAGCGGCACTTTAGCAAGGCCGTTTATTTTGAAGAAGAAAAAACAAATAAAATTAATGCTGTCTCTATTTAACCGACTATATCTACTTCTGAGTGGTATCGATGTTCCATTGCTTTAATGGTTATGGAAAAGGTAGATTATTTGAGAAGTAAAAGTGGCGAAGCGTGGCTCCATTCATGTGGAGGGGGGGGGGGGAGGGGTGCGGGGCACTGGAATATTAGGTTGATGAAAAGCAAGAGAACAAGGCCTTAGAATGAGGGACGAAGTGTTGTAAAGGTCATTATCGGTCTTGTTTACGTGGCCACCCCCCCCCCCCCCCCTCTCTCTCTCTCTCTCTCTCTCTCTCTCTCTTCCTCTCCTTCCTTCCTCTCTTTGTTTTCTTCCCACTCACGTCAGCTCCCACACATAAATAGACCTATATAAATGATGCAGGTAAGAACACAAAGCAATGAAATCTCACGAATAGATTTGATTAGCCCTGAAAATATATCGATCAGCTCGCACCGATTCTAAACGGTAATTTAAAAGGGAACCTCATCATCAAAGTGTATCAAGCTTATTGAAACAAATCGGATAGGAGAGAGAGAGAGAGAGAGAGAAAGAGAGAGAGAGAAAGAGAGAGAGGGGGAGATGAAATGTAAAGGAAAATCCAATACAATTATATATTTTAAATACTAAGCAAAACAAGCAAACATAAAAGAAAAAAAGTCGAACTTTTAACATTGTAATTGTTCTGATACAACAAACAATCAGATCTTTATTAAGGTCATATTGTTTAAAAAATTCACTTGCTAAAAAATAACATGTATATCATTCAAGTATACACTGAAAAAAAATACAATACAAAACAAAGAATTTACAATTTACAAACAGAGTAGAAACAAACACAAGATAGAGGAAACTAGGTCGAATAAGGGCAGGCGTTAAAGATTGAAAATCTTAGTTGTGCTGGCCCTTGAAAGAGAGAAGGGAAATGAAAAGAAGAAGAGAGGGAAAGAGAGGGAAAATATAACGTAAAATAAGTCTAGAAAATAATCAGAAAATAGTAAAAGGACTCGACTATGTGACGAGCCAGGCCCATGTGAAATTAAAAATTAAAAATTGTTTGTGAAAGGGCTTGTGTTTAATCAACAAAGTGTTAATATAACCCTGGTTATACCTCCCTTATCAAATATAGTAAACAGGTACTAACTACAATGATACAACAAAAACGCACTCATCAAACAAATAACATTTATAATAATATTATAAATTTGATTTCCGAGAAGGCAAGATGTCTTGAACTGTCTTAAGCTTTTACATCGTATGTTATCATATACGTGATTATGTAGGCTTCTATGTGGAAGAATATATCATTGCATTGTAAAAGGTAATATATTATATAGACATGTATACAGGAGTGATTGAGAAGAAGAAAACAAAACGAAATGTTTTGAACATTAAGCATTGAGGCATTATATACATACAATGTAGGAAATCATCTTATGACACATTCTCCGAGGAAGAAATTATCTCGAGCCGGTGCAATTTCGAGGAAAGATAAAGTAACTTTGGACGTTCTGATTCTTATGTATAATATATCTAAAGCTACTGCAATTTGGAGCGAATGCTTACTTTTGGTTGTTCTGTATATAGTTCTGATCCTTAAATGTTGCTCTTGTTCTAAGGTTTCTTTCATCAACGTGTGTAAGTGTCTGAAAAATGCGGAGGCCTTATACGCCTGCGAATCGAGACAAATTACAGATAGCTGATTTTTGGTACCGTTTTTATCGCGAGGAGACAGAAGATCTTCAGAGAGACCACTAAACGGAACTGGTCTTCTTGGTCTTATTGGAGCTTCCACTGCTGGTACTGGACCCTGCTGAGGTCATTTTCTTCCTCCACAGCTTTCTGACCCTGGCATTAACACCGAACGAGAGAAATACCGAGATGCCTTGGAGACCATTGACCGTTATGAACAGGTACCAGAGGGCGGACGTTGTGCCCAGGGCGGCTACCAAACCAAACAACCAGCTGAATCCCATCAAACAAGATATCTATAAGAAGGAGGAAAAGAAGGAGGAGAAGAAGAAAAAGAAGAATAAGAAAAAAAGGAGAATATGACGTCATTAAAAAAAAAAATCTAGATAATGTAATTAATTTTAAAAAACAAGCCTATACACTCTTAAATTCATATAAGGGATAAGTTGAATCCATTCGATACATTTGACTGGTATCCACTCTTAGTGATTGAATTATCATTTTGTGAGTGAATTCCACCATTTTAAGCGATGATTTCTACTCCAAAGAAAGTGATCCCTATTTATGAACCCATCCTCCCCCACCCCAAAAAAAAAAAGAGGTGTATTTCCACTCCTGTATGTTTAAAAACTCAAGTTGAGACTAGAACCTTTCAGCTGACCGAAGGACACACTGAAAGTTTGGTCTCAGGCAAGTATATATTTGGATGTTCTGTTCCACAGACCAAAGTAGAAACTAATTATTGGAAGAATTGTACACCTATGAATGGATGATTGGTTTGATGATGCACTTTCATTAATTCTCATTCACTTCTCATCAATGTATAAGTAAACAGGATGGACTCGGGTAAATTTATTTTAGTGAGTGAGTCTAAGGCCAGGGAAAGCTGTGGGTCAACGGGTGTTTCTGTTTGGTTATGCGAATTGTGGGTGGATTTGCAAGTGGATGTGGAACAATTTGGTGCAAAGGGACAAAATAATGATGTGAAGTAGAATCAATGGGTCTGACGCCTAGTGATATGTATGAATATGTACATGTAACTTAGATGGTCACACAAATCCATCAGCCCTTTGGAATAAAGCCCAAATCTCCTATCGTAAAGTGTGACCCAGACCTGCAGGTGAAGCAGTTTCGGTTGTAAATGATTTATTACCTTGAAGTAGATGAGTAGCTCTGAAAGTACATGCTTGTGTGATCTGTCTTGTTGAAGAGCGCCTCGGGTCATTTTCGTCGTCCTGCAAATGTTGACAACAGTGATGGTAAAGAGAATGACATTGGCAACCAACGACAACACAATTGGACCAATGAAAAAGACGATATTTGCAAGAACTGGATACACCCAGCAGTTTCTTCCCGATCCGTACTCGAGCGGGAGCACATCATTCTCGCTGAAATGCAATCCGAGAGCGACGATTACGAGAAGGAAAGGAACGCCCCATCCGACAAGCGAGTGGCGAGCGTAGCGTTTGAGACGACTGGCTGGGTGACGATGTGAGCGGGTTTGAGTTACTCGGAAGCTTCGGCAAAGGTCAAAGGCAAGAAGAGTCATCCACGCAAATGCACACAGAAGAGTGAAGTGTGCAAGAACTGCCACACCCTGACACAAAGCCGTTGTGCGACGTGCGTAAGGAGCGACATACTGCAGACAAATTTGGGATATCAGCAAGGATAACGCAAAGCTCAGTATGGCACATCCCTGGAAGTTGCGAAGTTCAGGCAACATCAAATAGGTCACGATCAATAATATGAGACACAAGGTTGATATAGCTAAGAGAACATGGCTATAGATTAGTTGAACATTAACAGTTTTTGTCGTGGGACCTTCCTCTACTTCTCCTTCTTGTTCTAGTACAGTTGAAAAGTTGTTATGGGTGACGCAGATTCTGATAGAGGTGTTGGACACATATTCAAACAATTCATCTTTGTAATCGGTTTCATTGTAGACGACAACTGTCGAGTTTCCGACATCTTTCAAGGAATATTTTTCCTCTGGTAGGACGACGGCACAATTAATCATAGCCTTCCGTGTACCACACACTCTAAACTCTCTCGTTTTATCTTGACGTCTTGAATCGTGTAAGTTAGACTTTACAACATCATATGTCGTTCTGTCATTCCACCAAGTTGGTAAAACGTAAGATCCATTGAAAAAGAGAAGGAAGGATCCATTTTGCCAGACTGGTGTGAAAGCATCCGGTTGACCAAAGAACCACTCTTCGTCACATTCCCTCGATGAAAGCGACGTTGAGATGGAGTCATTGCGATCTCCTTCAAGTGAACAGGTTACCCCGAATTCAATGAAATCTGCACATTGGCTGCTCCAGAGGTTATTAAGCTCATCCTCCAGGACGTCTGCGATGTCATTCTGCAGAAGACGTGCGTTCGTAACATTGACCATGGCCCACCACTCAACCGTAGTAACGGGGTACTTGAGAGCAGTTGTTTCGTAACCGTCGGCATATGGTCCCAGGTAATCACGGATCGTACGCGTAAAAACATCATTCAGGCAGGACTCGTACCCGTCCATACTGAATCTATGCATCACCTGCAGAGTTAAATCATGGCATTCTGGCCAGGGTGGGTCATTCTCTGGTAATCTGCAAGGGGTCAAGATCTGCTCGAAGCCATGCGGGCACTCAATGACGAGTTTAGTTCGCGGGGAATACGGTGGGGTCGTAGTCGTTCGGTATGGATTCAGATCAAAAGGCGCCGCCACTCCTTGTGTTGGACGATGTATTTCCGCTTTAAATGAGAAGAATAAAAATGTTTACTTTTAGTTTCTGCCACTGCTCGTGTTGCAGAGCTAAAGAATAACCAAAATTTATTTCAACATGAGAAGCCTTATCAGCAACAATACTGTGTTCTCCCCGACTCCTGAGGGCTCTGCAATTATTACAGCCCCAGCAATTTCAAGGTAGGCCCACTCATTTACACCTGGGTGGAGAGTGACACATGTGGATTAATAAATGCCTTAGCAAAAGGCGTTAGTACTGGGATGGGATTTGAACCCACATTCCTTGGATCGAGAGTCAAATTACCACTATGCCACGAAATATCCACCTGTTTTGGCAGACAGGATTGCCTTATATCCTAGAAAATGAGAATGAGAAGAGGGAGTCCATGAATTTTCCCCTTTCCCATACCACAACAATGATAATCAGATGATCTATATTAGGCAAATGTTTTCAAGAGAATCCATCAATTTGGCGCTTTCCAAGTAATTCAAATCACCCTAATGTATTTCATGTATGTTATGTATATTAAACATAGCTGGTATCATCATTATCTGCTTTCTTTTAAGAAACCGACTATGTGAATTGTGGATGAGATGTAGAGATGTGTAAAGATGATTCGGTCTTGTGGATAAGTCACCGGACTGTGTATTTAGTCCAACCATGGAACTAATGTCTTTTTTTAATCAGCATTTACCAATCTCAACCCAGATGAGGTATACGATTCAGCATTGAGGAAATACCTTGAATGCTTCAGGCTCTTATCATGGCGGCTAAGATACTTTTGTACATGTACTGAGCGCAGTTGAGTATATTTCGATTTATTAACAGCGCTATATATGAAATGTATATACTGTTAATACTTTATGAAGTAAGCTGAAAATGATCGTAAATAAAGGTTTGGTTTTTGGTTTGATGGTTTGTTTTTGCCCGATTTGGCACTTTCGCAACGGCTTGGTTTCGAATCTGGGATCTCCAGTTACGACACTACTACTAAACCATTGAGCCACCGCGGTTGCTCCACAAAATCTGACGTAAATAATTTTCTTTTTAAAGCGTATGATTTACCACAGACTTACGTGTTGTCGGGGGACGTGGAGGTGCTGTAAAAGGGCCGGGAGTAAAGAAGTGCGTAGAAGGAGGAGGGGTTGGTGGCAGGAACGTCATAGGAGGGGTTGGTGGCAGGAACGTCATCGGTCTTATCGTCGTGTACCCAACGACGATCTCCATCATCAGTGTCATCGTCATCGTCATCAAAAGGCATTTCTCGGAGATGGCTCGTAACTTCATTATGTTCATTCTAAATGCAAGAAAAACATTAAATGCTTTGTTAAGATATATATTGAATACGTTTAGTCATCGTTGATGATAAGATAGGGGATGACGATATTTGTAGTGATATTGATTATAACTATGATGATTATGATGATGATCATGATGATGAAGTAACTACTACAGCTAATATTATTAATGATAACGATAATAACATAATGAGATTAAATATATGATTCTCAAAACTATTTGCGTAAATTTTTTACCACATAATTATGAGTGACCGATTTCACTGACCCTCTCTATACTAGTCCAATTCCAATACACGAACTTGTTATAGGGAATTTCACATGGCAAATATTTAAAAAAGTGACTGTTTACTTTTTCACGTATTCTGATATTGAAATTAATATTCATCATTGTGGGAGTTATGACGAAATCTATCCACAATATTTGGACATCAAGATTATGAAAAGAACCGAAATAACACAAATCAAAATATAAAATAATAAACAAGCACCTTGCGTCAATTTTCAATTTAAATCAATATTGTTTTGTAATATAAAATATGCCCTCTTCCCCCCCTCCCCCCTCCAAAGTAAAAGAAAAATAATAAAAATACGTTCTTCGCCTTGAGCTTTGTGACGTGAATTACAATTACACATGAATTTTCAACTGTAGAAAAATAATAAAGCCAATAAAATGAAAATGTGGACGAAATTTATATACCAAATCGCGTGAATTGAGTTTGAAAATGTCTTCGCCTAGGGAGAAGGGGGTATACCCCCCCCCCTCCCCCGCTTACACCACCCTGTCCCGCCGCTTTTGTCCGTCTTTCAAAGGGGGCCCTTTCCAAAATTTCTGGATCCGCGCCTGTAGCGGAGCATTTTGTAGTAATCACTATCAAGCAAAGCGTTCAGAGCTACCTCATAATATTTTAACACGGTCGCAAAGACTTTCGAGAAATCAACTCAAATGTTATTAATTACCCTATTGTACGTCTCATATAAATCGTGTTCGGATTACGTATTACGGCATTACTTGTAATGGTTGCACATTTCTAAAGGTGGCTTTAAATACAATGCTATATTACCCGGAAGTAGTTGTGAATGTATTAATAATCATAACTATATTTGCTTATATAGCGCCTAACACTTACTTTATCAGAAGTCTCTAAGCGCTCTAAAATAATGCAGCATAATTACCCTGGCTTTCATGCGAATATCGGTAGATGAGTCTGTATTGAAAGTACGTATATTATAAACATGGACAATACTCCTTACATAAAGCAAATTATTTGTTAATTTAACTTACTCAGTTATGAAGTTCAAAACGTTGGACTTGTAGCGCAGCTATCATACGAGTTGCCTACTGCCCGATATACACGTATTAGTTCCTCCAGAAATATGTAGACCTATTTTGTATGTCGTAATTACCTATCGTAGAAAAAACAGAATTTATCCACTACCAGCGAAAAGTTTCCGGACACTGTGACTGGACAATTACAATGAAAACCAAACAGAGTTCAAGGCTTCTCTCTCTCTCTCTCTTTCTCTCTCTCTCCCACTCAAATTCTCGCCCGTGATAAACAGACCTATATAAACGATAAATGACTCACTTGTGTGAATATGAGGGGAAAAAGCAATGAAATGTCATGAATAGATTTGGTTAGCCCTGAAAATCTGTCGATCAAATTGCACCGAATTCATACGGCAATTAAAAAAGAAACCGTACCCTAATATGATTCAAATGATTATATTTCTCATGCAAAACATTATATAATGAATAATTATATTACAAAAATATGCAATGGACGACAAATATAATATAAAAAGCTCGAGAAAAGAGGAACCAACTTAAAGCAGAGCTTGTTGAAGTGTAAGTTTCTCAGATGCTGTTTTACAATAGAACATGAAAAAAGTATGCTTAGAAAATCAATAAATAGAAAAAATATGTAGCTAAGAAGTTTTTTTTTTTTTGGGGGGGGGGGAAATAAAAGAGAGGAAAGTGAAGGAAGATAGTAGAAGGCAAAAAGAAAGAAAGATACAGAAAAGAGAAAATGAATGATTGCAAAAGCTCTAGAAAAAGGAGGTTAGATCAGTAGAAAGAGGGAGAAAGAGATTGAGTCGAGAGTCAAACAAACCGAAATTCATGTATATGTGTTTAAAAGTTTAATCTTTATCTGTTTTTGTTAATGTGTATAGACTGGTACTTTGTTTAAGAGATGGATCTATGTTATTCCAAAATACTGGACCGGTGTACATGATTGTTTTTTGTGTGCGAAAGCTGTTCTCATTCGAGGAGTATGGAAGTGGTTCGACTGTCTAGTGGGGTATGAATGTATCTCGTTATTTTTTTGGAAAATGGAGGAAATCGGTAGAGGTAACTCGTTATTAATTGCTCGGATACAAATTACAATGAGAGAGGGAAAATATAATTTGAGATAAGTCGTTGTGCTTTTCTAGAAAATAATTAGAAAATAGTAAAATGACTAAATTATGTGAAGGGCCACAAAAAAATCGACAGGTGAAATTAGAAGGGAATAAGGAGAAGAGCAAAAGCTGCACGAATAACCTCATTTTAATGCTTCAATCGTTGGTAAGAGGACATTTGTTGAATCAACACAGGGTGTAAATATCCGTAGTTATTCCTCCATTTTCAAATAAAGTAAACAGGTACTAACTAAAATGAAAACGCACACATCAAACAAATAACATTTATAATAATATTATACATTTGATTTCTGGGAAGACAAGATTTACATTGTGTACTTGTCCTGTCATTGGCTTTTACAGCATATCAAATACATGTAAATTTATATTTCAACGTGTATCCTTGCATAGTGAATAGTAATATATATATAGACATGTACATAGGAGTGATTGAGATTTTTAAAATATTGTATTAGATGCATACAATGTAGTAAATCAATCCCTTATGATGTAATAAAGAATGTAACCCTTATCTAACACTAAACACTTTACACCTAGCACCTTCCAACTAACACCTGATTGCATATTTTATACAATTATACAAATAATAACACATAAATCGTAATTGTTGGTATCTCTGTTTAATATGTATCATAATATTAATATGTAGACTGACACTGTTCGTAGCTCCAAGAATGAATTTCCAAATTTGAATGATTATAGCAGTGTAATTTATACAGATGGAGTAATGTTCATTACTTTAAAGATGCTTTCATGATTTGGTGAAACGTTTTTTTTTTATGAGAAAGCCATAATATGATTATTATTATATACATGCATTTTGAAGATATTAATGTCACAGTTTATAAAATCTCACCTGCATACCAAAGGGTCATTGGGTTTATGTTTTATGAAAGAAAGGACAAGAGACGTTAACTCTTGGGAGATTTTAGAGAGAGTTTGAAATGATAGATTGGTAATAAATTATTTATTTTCTGGTTACCTCGCCTTTGTCTTACCACGATTATTGCGTATTTAATGTTCTTTCGTTAGTCCAAAGGTTTTCGTCCATACTGTTGTTGTTTGTTGTTGTTTTTATTTCCGTATAATAAAATCAGATACAAATACATATAAAGTAATCATACAGAGAAAAGGTACCGTATACGGCTGGTAGCCCATTTTCAGCTGCAACTATATTGTTGCTGCTGGTCTTCCATGGGGCCAGCTTATACAATGCACAAAATATAAGAAATTAACAGAATAAATAATTACAAAGTATCAGTCGAAAGCATAATATTAGGTGTATTTGTGGTGTGTTTGTGTGTGAAGGGGGTGTTAGGGACTGGCACATCTACTTTTAAAAATGTGTTGTTAAATCTTGAGGAATACAACCCAAAGATCATACCACAGTGTACCGCAGTACTGAATCGGTGTCAGATTAAAGAAATATATACATGTATATATGAGACATCAGATAACGCAGTGGTGTGACAGGTATTTCAGCAGTTCTTTAGGTCCCAGTAACAAAGTGACACTTTATAAGGGTGACCCAAAACCATTTGAAACAAATTTTTCTTAACATTTTCCGAAAGAGAGATTATCTCGAGCCAGCGCAATTTCGAGAACAAATTAAGTAACTTTGGACGTTCGGATTATTATGCTTATATCTAAACTAAGATATAATTCTTTGTCAATTTATGTCATTTTTCCCTTTGGATATCTAAGCTACTGCAATTTGGAGCGAATGCTTAATGTTGGTCGTTTGCTGAATTATAGTTGTGATCCGTTGGCATTGATCGTGTTCTAGGTTTATTTCATCAACGTGTAAATCGTCTGAAAAATGTGGAGGCCCTACGAAAAGAATTAAGGTTCCACTGATACGCCTATACCCACCTACTCTCCCCCATCTAGGAATCGAATATAATAACATTTTTGAGATGAGGGAGGAAACTTTCCATAGTATTACACCATCTCTCTCGACTTGACTGGTGTAGGTGTTCCTTTTGATAGAGAAAAGAGGATCCAATGAAGAGGAGGGGGGGGGGGTGTCTTACACTATAGTTATGTACCCCACCCATTGATAATTAAAATACAAAACCCTTGAGCAGCAAGGAGGGGGGGTTGCTTGATATAGTCAGCCATCCACCCTTCAACCTTCATTGACTCTCCTTACTCATTGGCTGGCGATTAGCGGAGATGTTTCTTTAAGACAGATAGCTAGGCCCCTGAAATAGGGGGTACTATAATAGAGAGTACTGGCATAGCTGAAATACTTGTTTAATCATATCTCTATCAATGACATTCAAACCCATGCTGATGTACATGTATGTAAGAATGTAATCAGCATGTAGAAGTGTCGTGGACGAGTGGATATGTTACCGGACTGTGGATCACAAGGTTCGCGGTTCAAGTCCCACCGCGGCACTAATGTCCTTTGGCAAGACATTATTCTACATTTGCCACTCTCCACCCAGGTGTTAAATGGGTACCCGTAGGATGCAAAAGCTAATGTGGTTAGATTAGCAAGTGTGCGCTTGTTAATAAGACGCCTGGCTGGAATGCTCCCCATGGGAGTGGAGAATGTGCATACATTGTGTGCGGGTAAGCCTGAATCCTATGACCGGGGTAATAATATATATATCTGTAAAGGGCTTTGAGAGGGTCTTCGGTCCTGAAAAGCGCTATATAAGAACTAGCTATTATTATTATTAATCTCGTAACAAAGACACGCATTTCAACCTGTAGTCCACACAAGCGCAACTGCAGATGAGCAAGCATGTGCATTGTGTAGTTAGGACGAACGTTTCCACAAGTAATGAATGAGCCTTCAGAGAGACCACTAAACGGAACTGGTCTTCTTGGTCTTATTGGAGCTTCCACTGCTTGTACTGGACCCTGCTGACGTCATTTTCTTGCTCCACAACTTCCTGACCCTGGCATTAACACCGAACGAGAGAAATACCGAGATGCCTTGGAGACCATTGACCGTTATGAACAGGTACCAGAGGGCGGACGTTGTGCCCAGGGCGGCTACCAAGCCGAACAACCAGCTGAACCCCATCAAACAAGATATCTATAAGAAGGAGGAGGAGAGAAGAAGAAGAAGAAGAAGAAGGAAAAGGAGAATATGACGTCATTTAAAAAACATTAGAGTACAAAGTCAAGAACCAAATAAAGCCTACTTTTTCGGAATCATATAAGGGATAATTTCATCTGAGCTGAATCCATTCTGGGATCCACTCAATATAAATGATTGAATTATCGTTTTGAGAGTGGATCCCACCATTTTTAGCGACTATTTCTATTCTAAAGAAAGTGTTACCTAATTATGACCCTCCTCCGCAAAGAAAAGGGGAAGAGGACTCTTCATTTTTTTCTTCTTTCGGAAAGAAGTAAAAATGAGAGGTGTATTTCCACTCGTGCACATTTTAAAACTCAAGTTGAGACTGGAACCTTTCAGCTGACAGAAGGACACACTGAAAGTTTGGTTTCACGGGCCTCTCAGGCAAGTATGTATTTGGATGTTCTGTTCTCGAGACCAAAGTTAGTCTAGTAGA
The DNA here is from genome assembly GCA_035222895.1 of Strongylocentrotus droebachiensis. Taxonomy (NCBI): domain Eukaryota; kingdom Metazoa; phylum Echinodermata; class Echinoidea; order Camarodonta; family Strongylocentrotidae; genus Strongylocentrotus; species Strongylocentrotus droebachiensis. The sequence continues at coordinate 27,730 of JAVYIG010008767.1, read as the reverse complement.
AACTAATCATTGGAAGAATAATTGTACACCTATGAATGGATGAATTGGTTCGATGATGCACTTTCATTATTTTTCATTCATTTCTTATCAATTTATAAATTAACAGGGTGGACTCAGATTTAAAAAAATTGTGAGTGAGTCTAAGTGTGGCCAGCCAGGGAAACATGTGGATCATGCGAATTATGGGTGGATTTTCAAGGGAGCAATAATGATGTGAAGTAGGATCAATGGGTCTGACACCCAGTGATATGTATGACTATGTACATGTAACTTAGATGGTCACACAAATCAGGCGCGGATCCAGGATTTCTTAGGGGAGGGGGCCCAACTTTTTTTTTTTTTGCTCCCGAAAATTTGAAAATCGCGCCGGCCGAAAAGTCGCTCAGTGGGGGGGGGGGGGAGGGGGGGGGGGGGGGGGGGGGGTAAGCGGCACTTTTTTTATTTTTTTTGGAGTCCAAAAAAAAATCGCAACGACTCAACCAGCGAAAAGTCGCTCAGTGGGGGGGGGGGGGGGGGGGGGGGGGGGTAGTGAGCACATTTTTTTTTTTTTGGTCCTCGAAAATTTTAAAATTTGCACCCCCCCCCCCCTTGAGCGCCAGGGGGGGGGGCCCAACCCCCCAAAAAGGTAAAAATCGCGTGATTTTACATGATTTTTTTCTCAAGGGGGGGGGGGGCCCGGGCCCCCCGGGCCCCCCCCCCCCCCCCCCTGGATCCGCCACTGACACAAATCCATCAGTCCTTATGAATAGAGTTATGAATAAATACCAAATCTCCTATCATAAAGTATGGCCTAGGCTTGCAGGTGATGCAGTTTCGATTGTAAATGATTTATTACCTTGAAGTAGATGAGTAGCTCTGATATTACATGCTTGTGTGATCTGTTCTGTTGAAGAGCGCCTCGGGTCATTTTCGTCGTCCTGCAAATGTTGACAACAGTGATGATAAAGAGAATGACATTGGCCACCAACGACAACACAATTGGACCAATGAAAAAGACGATGTTTGCAAGAACTGGATACACCCAGCAGTTTCTTCCCGATCCGTACTCGAGCGGGAGCACATCATTCTCGGTGAAATGCAATCCGAGAGCGACGATGACGAGAATGAAAGGAACGCCCCATCCGACAAGCGAGTGGCGAGCGTAGCGTTTGATACGACTGGTTGGATCACGATGTGAGCGGGTTTGAGTTACTCGGAAGCTTCGGCAAAGGTCAAAGGCAAGAAGAGTCATCCACGCAAAGGCACACAGAAGAGTGAAGTGTGCAAGAACTGCCACACCCTGGCACACAGCCGTTGTGCGACGTGCGTAAGGAGCGACATACTGCAGACAAATTTGGGATATCAGCAAGGATAACGCAAAGCTCAGTATGGCACATCCCTGGAAGTTGCGAAGTTCAGGAAACATCAAATAGGTCACGATCAATAATATGAGACACAATGTCGATATAGCAAACAGTACATGGCTATAGATTAGTTGAACATTAACAGTTTTGGTCGTGGGACCTTCCTCTACTTTTCCTTCTTGTTCTAGTACAGTGGAAAAGTTGTTATGGGTGACGCAGATTCTGATAGAGTTGTCGGACACGTATTCGAACAATTCATCTTCGTATTCGGTTTCATTGTAGACGACAAACGTCGAGTTTCCGACATCTTTCAAGGAATATTTCTCCTCTGGTAAGACGACGGCACAGTTGAGCATAACCTTCCGTGCACCACACACATTAAACTCTCGCGTTTTATCTTGACGACTTGAATCGTATAAGTAAGACTCAACAACGTCATATGTCAATCTGTCATTCCACCAAGTTGGTATAATGTAAGATCCATTGAAAAAGAGAAGGAAGGATCCATTGTGCCAGACTGGTGTGAAAGCATCCGGTTGACCAAAGAACCACTCTTCGTCACATTCCCTCGATGAAAGCGACGTTGAGATGGAGTCATTACGATCTCCTTCAAGTGAACAGGTTACCCCGAATTCAATGAAATCTGCACATCGGCTGCTCGAGATGTTATTAAGCTCACCTTCTAGGACGTTTGCGATGTCATTCTGCAGAAGACGTGCGTTCGTAACATTGACATTGGCCCACCACTCAACCGTAGCAACAGGGTTATTGAGAGCAATTGTCATGTTACCATTGGCAGTTGTTCCCAGGTAAACACGGATCGTAAGAACAGCATTCAGGCAGGAGTCGTACCCATCTACACTGAATCTATGCATCACCTGCAGAGTTGTAGCATGGCATTCTGGCCAGGGCGGATCGTTCTCTGGTAATCTGCAAGGGGTTGAGATCTGCTCGAAGCCATGAGGGCACTCGATGACGAGTTTAGTTCGAGGGGAATACGGTGGGGTCGTCGTCGTAAGGTATGGATTCAAATCAAAAGGCGCCGCCACTCCTTGTGTTCCTAAATTAAATTCTGCATTTGTAGAAAAGAAATAATAAAAACAATTCTTTGAAGCCTCATCAGCAACAATGCTGTTTTTCCTGAGGGCCCTACAATTATTATTACCCTTGCAATTGCCAGGTAGGCCCACTCATTTACACCGGGCACCTGGGTGGAGAGTAGAAATGTGGATTGATGCCGTTACAACAGTTAGTACTTGGATGGGATTCGAACCCACAACCCTTGGATTGAGACATCTCCACCTGTTTTGGCGGACAGGGACTCCCGATTCCTTGTCATCTGTTCCTAATTGAGGGAGCTTGCTATAAGAATAAGAGACTGAGAGGGGAAGCATGAAGTCAACCGTTCCTTATACAACAATGATGTTAGCTTTATAGGCAAATTCTTTCAAGGGAACCCATCAATTGTATTATGTATCAATATTATAGTATGTATTTTATGTATATTTGGCATAGCTGGGTATCATCATTATCCTTCTTGTAATAAACCGATAATACAAGATGTGGACGAGATGCAGAGATGTACAGTGCGTCCCAGAAAAAAACGAAACCGAGAAGTATCGATGTTTTATCATAACTTAATCACAACCATAATTAATGAATGATACATATTTGGAAAGCTTAGAGTCTCCTCTTTCAGTTAATGCTACTCACGTGATGCATATTTTTACGCATGAGTGATTAAAAGCAATTTGAAGGAAGGAAACCAAAAAGTAATTTGGCGGGCGATATCTGAATTTCAAAGAAAAATTCATATTTCTAAAAAGTTCATTTTCTGCTCTTTCATATGATACCTCAATCAAGAAAAATGAGCCAGGAATAACAAAGTTCTGTTTGTTTAAAGTACCGCCCGCCAAATGTCTTTTTGGTTTCCTTCCTTCAAATTGCTTTGAATCACTCATGCGTGAAATATGCATTATCTGAGTAGCATCACATGAAAGAAGAGACTCTAAGCTTTCCAAATATGTATCATTCATTAATTATAGTTGTGATTAAGTTATAATAGAACATCGATACTTCTCGGTTTCGTTTTTTCTGGGACGCACTGTATAACGGTGATTTGTTCTTTCGAACCTGGGATCTTCCAGTTACTACACCACTGTTAAACCACTGAGCCATCGCCCTTGCTCCACAAATTATAATGTATATAATAATTTTTAAATAGTGTATGGTTCACCAAAAACTTACGTGTTGTCGGGGGACGTGTAAAAATGACGGGGGTAAAGAACTGCGTAGGAGGGGGAGGAGTTGGTGGAAGGAACGTCATCGGTCTCATCGTGTCCCCAACGACGATGTCAATCATCATTGCCATCGTCATCGTCATGAAAAGGCATTTCTTGGAGATAGCTCGTAAATTCATCATGTTCATACTATTGTTGTCATTCTAAATTTAAGACAAAAATTATATGTATTATGTAGGATATATTTATGGAATAAGTTTATCCAGCATTTATGATAATATAGGTGATGTCGATAGTGATAATGATGATGATTTTAATTTTACTAAATATTGACAAAATAGAAATTGGTCTATAATTATTCAACATATTTGTATTGCCATTCTTATATATTGGTACAACTTTAGCTATTTTTTAATGCATTAGGAAATATGCCTCTTTCAAGAGAAGAATTAAATAAATTGCACACAGGAGACACAATTGCATTAATAGAAGATTTAACAACTTTAGCACTAATTTAGTCGTAACCAGGACATTACTTACATCAAAATTTGATATAATATTAAGTATAGTAGATTCTGTAATTGGGCTGAAAAATAAAGACTCACAAACAGATCCATGTAAAAAAAATTAAAAAAACTATCAAATGATGTAGTTACTGCACTATTCAACTTATCACGAATTTCCTGTCCAACTGTACTAAAGTAATCATTGAATAAATTTACAATTTGAGATTTATCCTTTATAGATTTACCTTCATATTTAATTTCATTAACATCATGCTTACTTTTTCTTTTTTTTTAAACTTAATTTATAACATTTCATGTTTTCTTTGTATTGTTCATGACATCCTTAAATTTATAGTCATGATATGTACGTTTGGTATCACGTATTAAGTTATTCAATATATTTCTAAAATTTACGATATGTCATAGGATTTTTAAGATATTTTTATATAATATATATTTATGTGTACTCATTTTCCTAATTTCTGTTGTAATCCAATGTTTAACATTTGCATGTTTCTTACTTTTCATCTCTACCTTTTGGAAACATTTGTTATATAATTTGACATATATTTCAAGAAAACTATCATACTTCTGATTAACATCATCAAGACGATCTAAAAAATTCCCACTTCACAGACTGTAATTTTAAACAAAATGTACTAATGTGAACATCACTGAAGTCTCGTTTTGAGTATACTATTTGAGGATCATTTGTATGATGATACTTTTACTAGTAACTATTACAACTACTATTTTATATGATTATAATAATAAGATATGGAGATACATGGTAAAATATTAAATATATGATTCTCAATTTTGTTTCGTAAACTTTACCAAATTAATTCTGAGAAACTGATTTCACTGACCCTCTCTAGTCAATTCCAATATTCAAACTAAAATATATGAAGCGGAATTTCAGATAAAAAGTATTTAAAAAAGTGACTGTTTACTTTTTCATGTAGCTTCATATTTAGATTAATGTTCATCATTGTGGGAATTATGAGGAATATTAATCCACGATATTTGGACATCAAGATCAATCAAGGAACCAAAATAACAAAGATAAAAATATTTTAAAAAACGAATCAAGCACCATGCGACTATTTAAACAAAATGAATGGTGTATCTTTGATTTCGAAATTCGAAAAACGAGTTTAAAAATGAAATTCATAATTTCTCTCATGAAATTTTGTTATTGGAATATTTGAAGCAGTTCATGCACAATTTCAATCAACATTTCTTTTACTACCCCCCCCCCCCCCTCTCAAATAAACAAACAAAACAATAAAATGCTATCTTTACCTTGAGCTTCGTCGCGTGAATTTCAAACTCTATTATGCAGCATGCGCCACTTTCTTTTTTAAGGATTATAAAACATATTGTATCTTTTTACCTTGTACTTTTGTTTAACTCTTATTAAATACTACTAACATGACCGTACACACTTTTAATGTCACAAGCCAAGGGCAATGGTCATATACCCTTTAGAATTCGTGTTCTGGTTAAGTATCATACTGTGATGTTTGTGCATTTTTAAGAGGTGACATACAATATATATATATATATATATTATATGTTGTTCCTATGTTCATATGTTGAAGCAAGATTGTTCATGTGCATATAAACAATTATCCTATATGGACGCAATAAAGAAAATGAAATGAAATGAAATACTATTGAAATTGATCTTAGGTTGTTTTTAAGACGTTCCGATCGAGTTTACAGCCAAAGTAGAAAAAAATGATGTTTTATAGGCCGACTCTCTCAATCATGGATTTTTTTCATTCCAATTTTAACTAAGAATAATTGGGATTAAGATAAGAAAGTACAATAAAAGAGTATAGTCGCCTATTTGTGATCGTCCTAACAGAATGCAAATTGTTTTCCACCCAATTTCTATGCAGTTAGCATGATGGCAAAGATTATCGAAAGTTCAATTGAATGGTAACTTATTGCCTATTGTATATTCCGTGGCAATCATTTCGGATTACGTCATACATCGTTTTTATGTTCATACATTCCATTAGGTGATAGCGTTAGGTTGTTTTTTTTCGAACGTATTTGCGATCGTGCTAGATCTAAAATATTTTATTGTTGATGGCATACCAGCAACAGCTAATAAGTTTAAGTAGCTTACTCTAAATAAGACTGCATGTCCATAAATGCATGTTGACCTTTTGAATCTATGTGTTTTTAGATTCGTTGGTTTCCTTCTGCCTATTGATCACCGAACAGATATTGACAAGTGTTTACTTTTAAAACAAGCTCTAGTCTCAATGTATATCCTAGGTTATGGGCTGTGGAATCGAGAATTTGGTGTCGGGGTAACAAGTATCTTGCTTCACATAGCATCAATTTCTTCTTAAATATCACCCTTATTCGTGCAAAAACAACAAAGGGAAATATGCAATAAGGACAGCTCGCTTTTTTAAAGAACATATTACACCACATATTACAAATTAATGAAGCCATAAACTCTCTATGTTTTTAAAAACTGAAAAATACTGAGAGAGTGCGCCCCCCCACTCAGTTTTATTTAGGGTACGCATATATGCGTGTTCCCAGCGACCCCCCCCCCCCCCCACCCTTTCAGCAAAGTCCGGTGTGTAAAGTCAATACGGGTCGACCTTTTTCTTTTGTTACGAGCCGGAGAGGTTGGGAACACGCATGGTAACCTTCGGTCACGGATGGTAGATAACTAAACAGAATCAATTATAATTTGCTGAGGAGATGAGGATATAATTATTTGAATATCATGCACTATTATGCTTTATCTGATACAAGATCGGGTTTGTGGAGCTAAACATGAATACAAAGTGATGACTATTTGTGTTAATAATAATATAAATGACGTTAGCAAGCTTCCTTTATCGAATTTTAAGCGCTACGTAATTGATGTGATCCTGTCTACATGCAGTCACCGGGTCTGTTGTCCGTTGATCAGCAATTTGCTCGGGCTTTTGTTTACTCCAGTGAAATTTGTTGTGGTCTTAGAAAGATTGGGTTATGAGTGGGTTTAGGTTTAGGTTAAGGAATACGGTTATGATTATAGCTTAGGATTCTGTATATAGTGTTCAGTCCAAGGTTGAATATTAATAGGGAATTCGAGGACCATACTAGGCCTCCTACAGGAAACTGTCGTCTTGGAGCATTTGCTGTAATCACTTTCAAGCAAATTAGCGGTTTTAAACTCACAACTCCCTGGTCTTAGCTACCTTAAAAAAAAAATCTTAACACGGTCACAAAGACTTTCGAGAAATCGACTCAAGGGTTATTTCATTACCCTATTGTACGTCTCATAGAACTCATGTTCGGATTACGTATTATGACATTGTACATTCCAAAAAGGTTGCGTACAAGGCAAAAGATTTATTTCTAGAGTTGTTTTGATTGTATTTCATGTGAATATCGGTATGCAAGTCTGTATGTACAGTTCGGATAGTACATGTATAAGCATGGACAAGTCTACATGAAAAAGTAAAAGTTATTTGTATATTTAACTTACCAAGTAATGAACTTTAAAGTGTTAGACTTGTAGCCCAGCTGCCTCGAGTTCCTCATACTGTCCAATATACACGTAATGGTCTCATCCTGATCTACATGTAAACCTATTATGTAAGTCGTAAATACCTTTTTGCAGAAATAACAGAATGGATATATACTATAGCCTACCTGTGAAAGTTCCGACCAAGGTTATTTAACATTTACAATAACAATAGATCAGGGTTCTGACATAATGGCAAGCATTAAGGGAAACAAATAAATATATGCAACACTTTAAACAAATTATTTCACTCAAATGTATATATTCAACACTTTCAGAAAATACTTAACAAGTTTTATTTGACAACACATTTTATTTGGCATATCTTATTTGACAATTTATTCGACAAAAATGTATTTGTCATCAATTTTATTCGACATCAATTTTATATTTGACATATGCCTACATTTAATTCGACAAAAAAATTATTTTACAATTTCTTTTTTTTGTTAAATGTTATTTGACAAAATATTTATTCGACAAGAATTTTATTCGACACATTTTTTTTGACAAAAATTTTATTTGACACATTTTGTTCAAAAAAATATTATTCAACAGAATTATTTCTTACTTTTTATTTGACAAAAATAGGTACAATTCATAATTTTTTTTTTAAACCGTCAAATAAAGTAGGTAATACATATTTCCCCTTACCCCCCCCCCCCCCCCCCCTCACCCCCGCTAGCTCCCCGCCATCCAGGCTCCATCACAAGGCCCAACCCCTTCTCATCACCCGCACACAATCCTTTCAATGCATAATTCATTACAAAAACCTTCAAAAGAAGTAAGTAATAATACTCCTTCATATACAAATCGGGGTCGTTATTCATAGGGCTTCCTATTCATAATACACGAATAGGGTCGCTATTTATAATGCGAAAAGATTAAAGATGAATAGCGACCCCGATTTCGAATTATGAATAGCGGTCCTTCACGTATAGGAAGTTCCACTTTCATTTTGAATAGTGGTCCTTATGACTATAGCGAGGTTGTTTGAGGGTGATGAGAAGGGGTTGGACATAATCATGTAGCCTGAATGGTTGGGGCGTGGTGGGGGGGGGGGGGTTAAGAGGATATAAATGAGTATAAATTACCTACTTTGTTTTTAAAGGGATCCGGTAACTTTGTCTCAGATTCTGAAACAAAATCCTGGATTTAGCTCATGCTGCAATGATAATTATAAACCTTTAGGTCAGCCAGAAACTCCATGACTTTTAAAAGCCAATTATGAAGATATTTATGATTGGAATAACAAATGTTGAAAACCGTTTGCCAAACGGTTTTCATAACACTACAGTTTATTGAGGAAAACGAGTATGGTAAAACCGGTCACTCTAAGACTTTTACTTTTTTGAGGCACTTCTTGATCATTTTAAAGCGCGATTTTTTTTTAGGGCTTCAATATTACACCATATCACAGACACTGATAACACGTAGGGCCGTGCATCTCAGATTTAACATTATTAAACGATCCCTTTAAGGGGTTCTATTAGTTATGAACATTGGGTAGGGTTGTTTGAGGGTGATGAGAAGAGGGAGGGAATAGTCATGCGGGTAACCTCGTCTTTGTTCTTATTCGAGCTTATTCTTCTCCCGCGGCCCTCTTCGTCAAAAGTCGCCATTTTTTTAAAACTCTCTTCATATCATTATTCAAACGTTGCGTCAAGTGAGTGAGCCTTCGGAAAGACCACTAAACGGAACTTGTCGTCTTGGTCGTATTGGAGCTTTCATTGCTGGTACTGGACCCTGCTGACATCATTTTCTTGCTCCACAACTTCCTAACCCTGGCATTAACGCCGAACGAGAGAAATACCGAGATGCCTTGGAGACCATTGACCGTTATGAACAGGTACCAGAGGGCGGACGTTGTGCCCAGGGCGGCTACCAAGCCGAACAACCAGCTGAATCCCATCAAACAAGATATCTATAAGAAGGAGGAGAAGAAGAAGAAGAAGAAAAAGGAGAATATGACGTCATTTAAAAAGTCAAGAACCAAATAAAGCCTATTTTTTCGGAATCATATAAGGGATAATTTTATCTGAGTTGAATCCATTTTGGGATCCACTCAATATAAGTGATTGATTTATCGTTTTGAGAGTGGATCCCACCATTTTAAACGATTATTTTTATTTCAAAGAAAGTGTTCCCTAATCATGACCCTCCTCTACAAAAAAGGGGGGAGGAAAGAAGAAAAAATGAGAGGTGTATTTCCACTCGTGCACATTTTAAAACTCAAGTTGAGACTGGAACCTTTCAGCTGACAGAAGGACACACTGAAAGGTTGGTTTCACGGGCCTCTCAGGGCAAGTATGTATTTGGATGTTCTGTTCTCGAGACCAAAGTTAGTCTAGTTGAAACTAATCATTGGAAGAATAATTGTACACCTATGAATGGATGAATTGGTTCGATGATGCACTTTTATTATTTTTCATTCATTTCTTATCAATTTATAAATTAACAGGGTGGACTCGGATTTAAAAAAAATTGTGAGTGAGTCTAAGTGTGGCTAGCCAGGGAAACATGTGGATCATGCGAATTGTGGGTGGATTTTCAAGGGAGCAATAATGATTTGAAGTAGGAGCAATGGGTCTGACACCCACTGATATGTATGACTATGTACATGTAACTTAGATGGTCACACAAATCCATCAGCCCTTATGAATAGAGTTATGAATAAATACCAAATCTCCTATCATAAAGTATGGCCTAGGCTTGCAGGTGATGCAGTTTCGATTGTAAATGATTTATTACCTTGAAGTAGATGAGTAGCTCTGATATTACATGCTTGTGTGATCTGTTCTGTTGAAGAGCGCCTCGGGTCATTTTCGTCGTCCTGCAAATGTTGACAACAGTGATGATAAAGAGAATGACATTGGCAACCAACGACAACACAATTGGACCAATGAAAAAGACGATATTTGCAAGAACTGGATACACCCAGCAGTTTCTTCCCGATCCGTACTCGAGCGGGAGCACATCATTCTCGGTGAAATGCAATCCGAGAGCGACGATGACGAGAAGGAAAGGAACGCCCCATCCGACAAGCGAGTGGCGAGCGTAGCGTTTGAGACGACTAGCTGGATCACGATGTGAGCGGGTTTGAGTTACTCGGAAGCTTCGACAAAGGTCAAAGGCAAGAAGAGTCATCCATGTAAAGGCACACAGAAGAGTGAAGTGTGCAAGAACTGCCACACCCTGGCACAGAACCGTCGTGCGACGTGCGTAAGGAGCGACATACTGCAGACAAATTTGGGATATCAGCAAGGATAACGCAAAGCTCAGTATGGCACATCCCTGGAAGTTGCGAAGTTCAGGAAACATCAAATAGGTCACGATCAATAATATGAGACACAATGTCGATATAGCAAACAGTACATGGCTATAGATTAGTTGAACATTAACAGTTTTGGTCGTGGGACCTTCCTCTACTTTTCCTTCTTGTTCTAGTACAGTGGAAAAGTTGTTATGGGTGACGCAGATTCTGATAGAGTTGTTGGACACGTATTCAAACAATTCATCTTCGTATTCGGTTTCATTGTAGACGACAAACGTCGAGTTTCCGACATCTTTCAAGGAATATTTTTCATCTGATAGGACGACGGCACAGTTGAGCATAACCTTCCGTGCACCACACACTCTAAACTCTCGCGTTTTATCTTGACGTCTTAAGTCGTTTGAATACGACTCAACAACGTCATAAGTCTCTCGTTCATTCCACCAAGTTGGTATGATGTAAGATCCATTGAAAAAGAGAAGGAAGGATCCATTTTGCCAGACTTGTGTGAAAGCATCTGGTTGACCGAAGAACCACTCTTCGTCACATTCCCTTGATGTAAGCGACGTTGAGATAGAGTAATTACGATCTCCTTCAAGTGAACAGGTTACCCCGAATTCAATGAAATCTGCACATTGGCTGCTCGAGAGGTTATTAAGCTCACCCTCCAGGACGTTTGCGATGTCATTCTGCAGAAGACGTGCGTTCGTAACATTGACCATGGCCCACCACTCAACCGTAGCAACGGGGTACATAAGAGCAGTTGTTTCGTTACCATTGACAGATGGTCCCAGGTAATCACGGATCGTAGAAACAGCATCCAGGCAGGAGTCGTACCCATCGAAACTGAATCTATGCATCACCTGCAGAGTTGTAGCATGGCATTCTGGCCAGGGCGGGTCGTTTTCTGGTAATCTGCAAGGGGTTGAGATCTCCTCGAAGCCATGAGGGCACTCGATGACGAGTTTAGTTCGAGGGGAATACGGTGGGGTCATCGTCGTACGGTATGGATTCAGATCAAAAGGCGCTGCCACTCCTTGTGTTCCTAGATTATTATCTACATTTGTAGAAAAGAAATAATAATAAAAAAAACTTTTTATTTTATTTTTTGCCACTGCTCGTGTTGCAGAGCTACGGAATAAACAATAATGTGCTTCGCCCTGGGAAGCCTCATCAGCAATGTTGCTGTTTTTCCTGAGGGCGCTAAAATTATTATTACCCTAGCAATTGCCATGTAGGCCCACTCATTAACACCTGGGTGGAGAGTGACAATGTAGATTAATGCCTTACCAAAAGTTAGTACTGGGATGGGATTTGAACCCCAAACCTTGGATTAAGACATCTCCACCTGTTTTGGCAAACAAGTCTGCCGATTCCTTGTCATATGTTCCTAATTGAGGGAGCTTGCTATAAGAATAGGGACTGAGAGGGGGGTCCATGAAGTCAACCCTTCCATATACAACAATGATTTTAGCTACACCCGTGCTTTAATTTAAATTACCCAAATGTTTTCAAGGGAACCCATAAGTTGTAATTCAAATCACCATTATGAATTAATATATTGTATGTATTTTATGTAAATTTGGCATAGCTGTGTATCATCATTATCCTTTTTCTTGTAAGAAACCGACTGTGTGAAATTTAATAACATGGATATTTATATAGCGCCGGTAACCGCCAGGCCCTGACGCTAATGGCGCTGTATATATTACTATCACAAACATATAACTTTCTTAACTAAAATAAACTAAACTAAAACAACACAAATTATTACGCTAACATTGACATGATTAAATAGCACTGTTTAGAAAGAGATGGGTTTTTAGAGCAACTTTGAAGTCATGGAGGGCAGTTAAGTTACGAATACTAAGTGGCAGCTTATTCCAAAGGGACGGACCAGAATGAGAAAAAGCTCTACCCCCCCCCCCCCTCCAGGAACTGCGCGTCTTAGGGACAACTAATAAGGAGGATTGAGATGAACGAAGATGTCTTGAAGGCTTATACAATTGTGGACGAGATGTAGAGATGTATAAAGATAATTTGGTCTAGTTGATAAGTCACCGGACTGTGCATCGAGCCCAACCACGGAACTAATGTCTTTTGGACAATACATTAATCTGCATTTACCACTCTCCAACCTAATGAGGTATACGATTCAGGGTGGAGAAAATCCCTTGTATGCTTCAGTCCATTATCATGGCGGATAGGATACTATTGTGCATGAACTGAGCACAAGTAGAGTATATTTGTATTTATATCCTGCATCAAAAATTTGTTGGATTTTTATTGGTTGACAGCTCGTCACATGACCAAAAATATTTGAGCTATTTCTAGAAAGTACTATATGAGAGTACTATTTTGGTTTACTATTTGGGAGTTGAAAAAAAATGTGATTTTTTTTTTTTAATTGAATCAATTTTTTTTCTTCAAATCTTAATTTAATGAAAACAAAATATTCTAAATCTTTTTAGATAAAAATTGACATTTTTTTTGTTCTAATTTGTTTTTTCTCCCAAAAATGTTTTTTATTTTTAATTAAACAAAATTTTTTTTTGATGCAGGATATAAAACAAATATACCATGCCTTCTATTCGAGGTACTGGTTAAACTATGGGCCTCGGTGACTCCAAAAGTACCATTTGCTTCGGGGCTGCGCCCCTCAGCAAATAGTAGGCCTACTATTGAAGTCACCTCTTGCGCATAGATTTAACCAGAACCTCTCAAGGTAGTGTATATTTGTATAATATTGATGCCCTATGAAATAGCGATATATTGTTAATACTATGAGGTAAGCTAAAACCGGACTTAAATAAAGGTTTGGTTTGTTAGTTCGTTTTATCCGATTTGGCACTATCGCATCGATATGGTTTCGAACCTGGGATCTCCCAGTTACGACACCACTGAGCCATCGCCCTTGCTCTACAAATTTGAATGTATATAATAATTTTTAAATAGTGTATGGGTATGGTTCACCAAAAACTTACGTGTTGTCGGGGGACGTGTAAAGTAGCCGTGGGTAACGAACTGCGTAGGAGGGGGAGGGGTTGGTGGCAGGGGCGTAAAAGGGGGAGAGGTTGGTGGCAGGGGCGTCATCGGTCGTATCGTCGTGTCTCCAACGACGATGTTCATCATCAGTGTCATCGTCATCGTCATCAAAAGGCATTTCCTGGAGATAGCTCGTAACTTCATCATGTTCATACTTTTATGGTCATTCTGAATTTAAGACACAAATTATATGTATTATGTAAGATATATATTGAATAACTTTATCCAGCGTTGATTATAATATAGGTGATGTTGATACTACTACTAGTAACTACTACAACAACTATTTTATAAATATTGAGAACAATAATAAGATATGGAGATAAGATATTAAAAATGATTCTCAATTTTTTGTTTAAATAAACTTTTCCAAATAATTCTGAGCAACCGATTTCACTGACCCTCTCTAGTCCAATTTCATAACACAAACTAAAATATATCTCCTGATATATGAAGCGGAATTTCACATTAAAAAAACAAACAAAAATGACTGTTTACTTTGTTCACGTAGTTTAGTATTTAGATTAATATTCATCATTCTGGGATTCATGAGGATTATCCATCCATAATACTTGGACAACAAGATCATATAAGGAACTAAAATAACACGGATCAAAATATGAAAAAACAAAAACAAGCACCATGCGACAATTTTAAGGAATAAATTTTGTATCTTTGATTTCTAAATTTAAAAAAAAAGCGGCTTTAGAAAACGAAATTTATAATTCCTTTCTTTAACCAAATTATATTGGACTATTTGAAGCAGATCATGCATAATTCAAATCAACATTTATTTTTACTAACCCCCTCCCCCCTCCCCCACAAAAATGCTATCTTCGCCTTGAGCTTTGTGGCGTGAATTTCAAACTCTGTTATCCAGCATGCCACTTTCTTTTTAAGGATCATCAGACATATTTTTTGTTTACCTTGTACATTAAATTTTGTTTACCTCTTATTAAATACTACTAACATGACCGTAAACACGTTCAATGCCACAAGCCAAGGGCAATGGCAATACCCTTTAAAAATTGTATTCGGGTTAAATATCATATTGTGATGTTTGTACACTTTTAAAAGGTGACATACAAGGCTATTTAAATTGATCTTAGGTTGTTTTTAAGACGTTGAGATCGAGTTTGCTGCAACAGTTGAAAAATGGATGTTTTATAGGCCTACTTTGTCAATCATGGAATTTATTTATTTCCAATTTTAACTAGGAATAATTAGGATTAAGATAAGATGAACAATTTGGAATAGTACAAAGTACCATTCTATACATATTATATATAAAAAAAGCTGAAATTAAATGTTTAAACACATATGCATGAATGTATGTGTCGTCCGGTCGCCGCCAGTTAGCTGCATTGTTGACACGTCGGTATGCAAGAATCTCGGCTTGTTTGACTCTCGACTCAATCCCTTTCTCCCTCTTTCTGCAGATCTAATCTCCTTTCTCTAGAGCTTTTGCAATCATTCATTCTTTCTATCTTTCTTACTTTTTTGCCTTTTACTATTTTTCCTCCATTTTTGTCCTCTATTTTTTTTTTACTTCTCCCCCAAAACTCATAATTTCTTTATTGTTTAATACATATTTTTTTATGTATACTTTGTTTTCAAGACGTATTGTAAAACAGCCTCTGAGTTCCTCTTTTAGTTCCTCTTTTCTCGTGCCATTACTACTATATTTGTCTTGTTTCATCGCATATCTGTTGTAATATACCTCTATTCATTGTACTAGTATTATGTTTTGAATGAGAAATAAAATCATTTGAATATAGTAGAAAACATGGACCCTAAACTATGAAGAAGACAAAAGTAAAATATTTGTTAATTTAACTTACCCAGTAATAATGAACTTTGAAGCGTTAGACTTGTATACCGCAGCTGTCACGAGTTGGTTACTGTCCGATATGAACGTATTGGTCCCTCCTATTTCCACGTAGACCTAATATACCTACATGCTATGTAGGTGGCAAAAACCTGTTGTAGAAGAAAAGGAATTTATAAGCTCCCTGCGAAAAGGTTCCGGTTACGGTCTTTTCACAATTACAATGAAAATACAAAGAAAGGTTCTCTCTGTTTAATCTGAATCTCCCACTCAAGATCCCATCCGCCCATGAAAGACCTATAAAGACGTTGCATGACTAACTTTTGTGCTGGTAAGGGGTGAAAGCAATGAAATCTGACTAATACTAGATTATGTTAGCCCTGACTGTAAACAGTAGGTAAAAGGGAACCTCACCCTAATACTGTATCAAGCTGATTGAAACGAAGTCGGAGTAGAGACAGCTAGAGAGAGAGAGAGAGAGAGAGAGAGAGAGAGAGAGAGAGCGAGTGAGAGGGAAATGGGGTGAGGGAGAGAAAGAGGGGTGGGGGAGAGAGGGAGAGAGAGAGAGAGAGAGAGAGAGAAAGAGAGAGAGAGAGAGAGAGAGAAAGAGAGATATAACGATTCTGTGAAATTTTAAGGAAAACAAAATTAAACCTCAATCAAAACAAACAAACATAAAAGAAGAAATGAGTCATGCATTTAACGCCGGACACAAAAACGAACCTTCATTGATCAATAAAGAGTGTAACTTATATAACCCTGGTTTATCTTACCTAAAAAAGGTTAAGAGGTGTTTTATTCCACATACTTAGAATCTTACTCTACGATTGGTCAAAAGTAAATCTCGTAATGAAAGATAGTTCGCCCGTCATTGAAGTGGAGAAGAAAAGTTAGTTACACTGTGTAGATTGTACTACTATCTTCAGTGAAAGTGCGTTGCGTATACGTACGTACGTATAAGTAATGCATGCACTGTATGTATCGTACACCGTTTGCTAGCTGTTAAATGACGGGAGAAGTGAAATATTTTCGATGTGGAATATAAAGCAAATAATGACCATTTGGTTTCAGGCGATTGCAAACTATCACTTCCTCGGCGATCTGAATGTATACGCTTATCTTTCCCTCAGCTTCGCTTCGGAAAGATAGCTGCTACATCCAGATCGCCTCGGGAAGTGATAGTTTGTTCCATCACCTTCACCAACGGTAACTATTTGCTTACTATCTACAACCAGCTACGTTGATACACCAAACTGCACACCTCCAATATCAAATACATCGTGGCGGACGCTTTCGTGTGAGTCAAGCCAAGGACTTTTGAAGCTGGAGACCCCGGCCCCCCCCACTCCGGGGTCGGAATGACCGCATGCGTGTTACAAAATGTCCGGTAAAGGGGTACTTTTCGTGCGACAAAGTCCGGCCCGAGAATTGTAAAAAAAAGGGGTGTATTTCTTGTTTTCTCTCTCATCTCTTTGGACGATTCCTGAGAAAATATTCCGAATTTAGGGGGGTACATTGAGCATTTTTCCGTATTTAAGGGGGTCTCCAAGGCAGGAAAAGCCCGCGAAAGGGGGGTTCGAAATGTTGGCAGTCCTCAGATAGGGGGTGTTTCAAAAAGAGGGAACGAGCATATGCGTACCCTAAATAACACTGAGTGGGGGGGGGGGGGGGGGGGGGCTGAAGACCCAACTGGCAACAGATTATTCCAAGCGGCTGCCGTTTTCTATGGTTGTACAATAGAATCTACTGGCAGGCGCGGATCCAGGGGGGGCCGAGCGTGCCTTGGGCCCCCTCCCCCGCAAAAAAAATAAAAATAAAAAAAAAGGAGAGAGAGAGAAGGAAAAGAAGGGAAAGAGGAGAGAACGGGAAAAAAGAAGAGGAAGAAGAAAAGAAAAGAGGGAAGAAGGAGATCGGGGGGGGGGACTTGCCTCCCTCCTCCCCCCCCCCCCCCACCAATAAAAAAAATAAAAAGAGAAGGAAGGAAAGGGAAAGAAAAAAGATAAAGGGAAGGACAAAATAGGAAGAAGAAAAGAAAAGAAGGGGGATATCAGTTGCAATTTCCCGCCAACAAGGTGTAGATCGGAGGGGGGGGGGGGGGGGGCCACTGGCATACTGATTAGGGGGGGGGGGGTAGGAGAAATAGAATTCAAACGTGGTTTATTTATAATTCCATAACGGTGGTTAACAAATAATGCTGAAATGAGATAATTTTCCTCACTTCATGCGTTTGTTTGGAAAATGACAAATTCCTAAATTTACAGCCAGGCAAGAAAATGCTTCTTGAGATGCCTACATATCAGGGCCCGCGGAACGGCGGGGATCGGGATCCTCGAGCCCCTCCCCCACACTTTCTTTGAAAAAGTATATTAAAGAGAAATAGAAAGAAAGAGAGCGAGAAAGAAATAAATGTTAAGTGCCAGTGTCACATTATAATGGGGTATCAAAATATGCTCATCTGACCACACTGTAAAAAAGAATTTGTTCATTGGTAATTTTTACGTATTTTTTCCATGTAGAATTTACTTGAAAACATTAGTTTTGCCACTTACGCACTAATTTAAGTCTTGCTAACTCAAACTTTCAATGTAGTAGAACATACGTGGAATATTTAAGTAAAATAAAATACATAAGAACTTTAAGTAATTTCAGCTTGTATTAATATAGTAATTTTAACTCAAAATCAGAAATTATACGTATTACTCAAACAATTTATGTTGATTATTCTTATCTTTTTAAAGTAAGGACCGATGCAGTGCGTATTAGAAATATTTACATAATTTATGAATATTCATTAAGACCAAATTAAACTCTTTTTTAAATAAAACAATTCTTTTTTGTGGTTGAATGAAAATTTAAGGACTTTAAAACATTTACTAATTCATTTAACATGGCTAAGCAAAGACAAGACAATTTTTAATTGTTACCCAGTTCAAAACAAATAAAAACTTGATATTTCAGGAAATTGTCAACCAATTTTCTCTTTTAAGATGCTACGATCTAGTATATATAAAATTTGGAGCCTTTCAATATGTGTCGAATTGAAGCGTATGTAATAGTTTGTGATGGTGGTAGATATATATATACGGTTTAATCTTAAATAGAAGTAGTGAATGATTAGTGGATGTTACTTGTTAGATTAGATGGGTACCAAATCGTGCAATATGTAATCCTATCATAGCTTTGTTTTAATTATCTAAAATGATTACAATACTTAAACTATTTACGTTAATGTAACTCGATTTAACTGAGTAAAAATTTATTCAGCAAAATAAGTAAATTCTACTTAAGATACCGTAGGTAATATTTACTTAATAAAAATGAGGCAATTCTTTTCCTCAATTTTATGAGTTATTTCGACTATTATTTTTTACAGTGCATGATTAAAATTAATGCCTAAAATCCTAAAGGCTCTGCCCCCTGGATTCCACCTAGGGCCCTAAGGCGGGCCCTTAGATGCTCATATGACGGTCATTTAATGCCTAAAAACCCTGATTTCTGGGGCTCTGCCCCCTGGACCCCACACCAAATAGTGTCCTGCTAGTGTCACAAATAATAAGGTATCAAAAATGCTCATCTGACCGTAATTTAACGCCTGAAACCCCTGAGCTTCTGGGGATCTGCCCCTGGACCCAACCAAGAGCCCTTAGGCGGGCCCCTCGATACTCATCTGATCGTAATTGAGTGCCTAAAACCCTTGAGATTCCGGGGCTCCGCCCTCTGAACCCCAAGCCAATTAGTGACCTGCCATTGTAACAATTAGGTATCAAAATAATGCTCATCTGACCGTAATTAAATGCCTAAACTCCTGAACTTCCGGGGCTCTGCCCCCTGGACCCCCGTCTAGGGCGCTAAGGCGGACCCCTGAATGCTAATCTGACCGTAAATTAAAACCTTAAACCCCTGAGCTTCCGGGGCGGACAAGGTATCAACATTATGTCATCTGACAGCAGGCGCGTAGCCAGGGGGGCGGTGGGGTGGTCGCCCAATAAACGCCGGCCAAAAAAGAGAGGAGTGTAAAGGAATAGGACGTAGGAAGAAAAGGGAATAGACAAAGAACATATTTGAAATTCAGACAAGGATTAAGAGTCGAGAACGGTACAACGAATCGTCTTCTTTCTCTAATGAATTAATGAAACGTCAAAGCTTCGCGCTACGCGCGGGGGAGGGCAGGGGGAACTTAATTCAGACGAGGATATTTTCGGGAACGGTACAACGAATCGTCTTCTTTCTATAATAATTTAATGAAACGTCGAAGCTTCCGCGCTTTGCGCGGAAAGGGGGGGGGGATTGATTTAGACAAGAATTAAGGGTCGAGAACGGTACGACGAATCTTCCTCTTTCTCTAATGATTTAATGAAAAGTTAAAAGCTTCCGCGCTTCGCGCGGGTGGGGGAAACTAAATTATTTTCGAGAGCGGAACAACAAATCGTCTTCATTCTCTATAAAATTTAATGAAACGTCGAAGCGGGGGGAAAACTGAATTTAGACAAGGATTAAGAGTCGAGAACGGTACAACGAATTGTCTTCTTTTTTTAATGATTTAATGAAACGTAAAAGCTTCCGCGCTTCGCGTGGGAGGGGGGAAACTGAATTTAGGACAAGGATTAAAAGTCATAACGGTACAACGAATCGTCTTCTTTTTCTAATGAATTAATGAAACGTCAAAGCTTCCGCGCTACGCGCGGGGGAGGGCAGGGGGAACTTAATTCAGACGAGGATAATTTTCGGGGAACGGTACAACGAATCGTCTTCTTTCTATAATAATTTAATGAAACGTCGAAGCTTCCGCGCTTTGCGCGGAAAGGGGGGGGGATTGATTTAGACAAGAATTAAGGGTCGAGAACGGTACGACGAATCTTCCTCTTTCTCTAATGATTTAATGAAAAGTAAAAGCTTCCGCGCTTCGCGCGGGTGGGGGAAACTAAATTATTTTCGAGAGCGGAACAACAAATCGTCTTCATTCTCTAAAAATTTAATGAAACGTCGAAGCGGGGGGAAAACTGAATTAGACAAGGATTAAGAGTCGAGAACGGTACAACGAATTGTCTTCTTTTTTTAATGATTTAATGAAACGTAAAAGCTTCCGCGCTTCGCGTGGGAGGGGGGAAACTGAATTTAGACAAGGATTAAAAGTCATAACGGTACAACGAATCGTCTTCTTTTTCTAATGAATTAATGAAACGTCAAAGCTTCCGCGCTACGCGCGGGGGAGGGCAGGGGGAACTTAATTCAGACGAGGATAATTTTCGGGAACGGTACAAACGAATCGTCTTCTTTCTATAATAATTTGATGAAACGTCGAAGCTTCCGCGCTTTGCGCGGAAGGGGGGGGGGATTGATTTAGACAAGAATTAAGAGTCGAGAACGGTACGACGAATCTTCCTCTTTCTCTAATGATTTAATGAAAAGTAAAAGCTTCCGCGCTTCGCGCGGGTGGGGGAAACTAAATTATTTTCGAAAGCGGAACAACAAATCGTCTTCATTCTCTAAAAATTTAATGAAACGTCGAAGCGGGGGGAAAACTGAATTTAGACAAGGATTAAGAGTCGAGAACGGTACAACGAATTGTCTTCTTTTTTTAATGATTTAATGAAACGTAAAAGCTTCCGCGCTTCGCGTGGGAGGGGGGGAAACTGAATTTAGACAAGGATTAAAAGTCATAACGGTACAACGAATCGTCTTATTTCGCTAATGATTCAATGAAACGTAAAAGCTGTATTCAGACGAGGATTATTTTCGAGAACGGTACAACGAATCGTCTTCTTTCTCTAATGATTTAATGAAACGTACAAGCTTCCGCGCTTTGCGCGGGAGGGAGGAGGGGAAAACTAAACTGAATTCAGATGAGGATTAAGAGTCGAGAACGGTACAACGAATGGTCTTCTTTCTCTAATGATTTAATGAAACGTAAAGGCTTCCGAGCTTTGCGCGGGAGAGGGGGATGAATTAAGACGAGGATTAAGAGTAAAAAAACTGTACAACGAATCGTCTTCTTTTTCTAATGATTTAATGAAACGTAAAAGCTTCCGCGCTTCGCGCGGAAGGGGAAAAACTATTTTCAGACGAGTAGGCACGTACGGAAGGTGGGAGGGGGTTAGGGGGTTGACCCTCCCCCCTTCGGTTTTTTATGTGTTTATTTTGGAGCAACCCCCCCCCCTTTTCTGTGATTTTTTTTTTCCCCAACGGAACAAAATGTCAAATTTTCAAATTTCGAGACCCCCCCCCAAAAAAAAAAGTGTCCTCCCCCCCCCCGCTTATTTAGCGGCTGGCTGAGTCGTTACGATTTTTTTTCGGACCAAAAAAAAAAAAGTGGGCCCCCCCCCCCCATAAGAAATCCTGGATCCGCGCCTGTCTACTGGTGTGCTGTTACCTTTGATATCCAAGGTTCTAAGCCGCCAATATCATTGGAAAGCTTGAGTTCTTTAATAGTTCACTTGTATTTGAACTAACAAGTGGAAAATCGAACAGATGATAAAATATGCATACAAAAGCCTAATTGTGTCAAGAAATTTGCTCACATTGTATGATAGCAGCTTTAATTTGTGAAAAATATACAATTTACAGTCCTAAAACCTGCAATTTGACACTTTTTCCGATTACTTGCGGCTCACGAAAATAAAAAAGTGAATCTGTTCATGTATACAGTTCTTTTGATTTTATTAAGTCAGGTTAGTGCCCACACATACCAGTCGAGTACTTTTTATTAATATTTCAAGAAATTTTTGCTCCATTTCCTTTCGCTTGCCTCCTGTAAGGGTAAGCACTGTGTACTGTTCTTATTATCAGACGAGTGGTAGCGAAAAGTGATTATCATTAAAAAAGCATGTTTTCCTTTAAAAGTGACCCGTTAGTTTGCAGCTAGGCAGGAATCTTTTGTCTACGTTTCTGCAAGGAAGATCCAGTTAAGCTCATGCCCGACATATTTCTCCTGGCGGTTTCGAAGATGGTACAAGGGGAATGAGCTAGATAGGACTCCATCTCTTAAAACTTCTTGGTCAAACCTTAACATTGGTCGAAATGCTTATTGGAGCAATTTACTACACGATTCAGACCCTTTTGGACATTTTAATAGTATTTGCGCCCGCTTTTCTGCGTGTGCCGTCTGTACTGAATGTATTCATTCAGGTTACACTTTTATTGTATTGCTGATACTATTCTTTGTAATTTGAAATCACTTTTAGCCATTATTGTTTTTGAAGTCCGGATTTCTCAGTGACTCTGTGTTATTAGATGATTGGCCGTGTAGTGTAGAAAATGAGTGGAAGTTGGGAATTTTTTTTAAAAGACCAAATCTCCCATTAAGTTTCTACGTGTGTCATGTCACGATCAAAAAGGCAGATCACCTAATTCGTCTCGGTGACGAATTCAATGTATAGTTGTTGTTTTTGTTTTTTTTGCTTTGCTTTAGAAAAAAATTATCCGTTGGATTTTTTCCTGAAAATGTCACAGAGTGTCATTCTTTCTCTCTCTCTCTTTTCCGATTTCGTTTCAATAGGCTTGATAAATAGGGTGAGATTCCCTTTTAGATTTCCGTTTAGCATCGGTGCGAGCTGATAGCAAAAGATTTTCAGGGCTAACCAAATCTATTTGTGAGATTTCATCCCGGGATTTCATTCCTTCCCCCCCCCCCCCCTTACCTTCACAAACATGAGTCATGTATCGTTTATATATAGGTATGTTATGCGGGGGCGCGAACTTGAGTGGCAGAGGAAACAGAGAGAGACAGAGAGAGAGAGAGAGAGAGAGAGAGAGAGACAGACAAATAGACAGACTTGAAAACTGTAAAGGTCAGAAATCATCGCGTCCGGAAACGTTTCCTGGTAATTTATAAATAATGTTGTTTTTTTAAATAAAATAGGTATTTACGGCCTACAAAAAAAGGTCTTCATGTTTCAGGCGGAACCAATAGACCTACATTATATCGGAGAGTAAGCAACTCGTGGCAGCTGCGCTACAATAATTAGTCAAATGCTGTGAAGCCTTCTACTGAGTAAGTTAAATTTACAAATAATTTACTTTTTGTAAGTAGTATTTTCCATGTTTATACTTTACATACTTTCTATACAGACTCACCTACCGTATTTGCACGAAATACAATCGCAACCACTTCCGAGAAATATACCCAAAGAATTTAAAGATAAATTTGAATTCTGGTCATCGTGAAAGAAACGGTGTGGAATCGATCAGAAAGGTTGATCATGTAGCATATAAATATTGGTGTGTACTGCAAGGTTCTGAAGTCATCAAAATGATAAGAAAATTGGCCCAGTCTTGGTAAAGTAACAAGTACTCTACTCAAAAAGATGTATATGAGAGGTATACTACGCAAACTTGTGGCATAACAAAAAACGGGCCTCATTTTTAAGCTGTTACTTGTTATATTTAGAATATGAAGGCATTTAAAGAACCATGCTTTCCAGGGGACATTCTTCCACACTCGTATAAGAACAATGATAATGCTCACAAATTCTACCTCTCCCCAGAACTCAACCTCACTTTAAATACCATTGTAAGCCAGAAAGCCTATAGAATTGTGTGACCATTGCAATGACGCATACGTAATCTGAACATGATTTGTATGGAACGTACAATGGATTACCTTTGAGTTGGTTTTCTAAAAGTCTTTGCGACCGTATCAAGATATTAGTTATTGGTTTGGTTGCTCTGAACGCTTTGCTTGATAGTGATTACTATAAAATGCTCCGCGATGACAGTTTCCTGCATGAGGCATAGTATAGTCCTTGAATTCCTTAACCCTCAACCTTTCCCCACTCTTAACCCCAATCTTCTGAGACCACAGCAAAATTTCACTGCATGGAGCAAAAAAAGCCCGAGCAAATGGCGGATCAAAGTGACAACAGACCCGTTGACTAAGTAAACGGGTGCACATTAACTACGTAGCGCTTAAGTCCTTTTCACACAGGATCTGCGTTGAGTTGCGTAGTGTGGCGTACCGACTACGCCGAAATTAGGCTGCGTAGACTCTATATTTTAATTTCGGCGTAGACCCTGCGTAGGTTATGCGTAGGCTGGCGTACGATTGCGTATGGTTACGTACCCTGTGCATAGGCACCGCGTACCTACGGCGTATGCAATTTGCGTACTTACGAGTACGATTGCGTATAGCAAGCGTAGGGTTGCGTACGTTAACTTAGGACTGGCGTATAGGTTTGTTTAGGTTGCGTACGGTTGCTTACTGTGTGCGCAAGCTTTTACTACTCCGTCGGACTGACGTAGGGAGCGTACTTTTGCGTAGGCTTGGCGTACTGTAGCGTAGTGTTGCGTAGTGTTGCCTACAAAATGCGTACTTTCTGCGTCTAGTGTCTACGCCGAATTACGCCAAAAAATTAAACACGTTTATTTGTTTGCGTCCATCTCACGTACCCCTTTGCGTCCCTCAGCGTATAGTTACGTTGGCCTGCCAAGGGCAGCCATACGCTCGGCGTAGAGAGTTTATGTCTTCATTTAACATTTTATATAGCTCTGCGCGTTGTTCTTAAAATCAAGCAACCTGGGGTTATTTTTTTTACTTCCCTTTGTTGTTTTTGCACGAATGGGGGTGATATTGAGGAAGAAAGTGATACCATATAAAGCAAAATACTTTTATCCCCTAGATTACCATTGTCACGGTGATATCATTTTTTTTCCTCGCTTTTATAACCCTACCTCTGACAGGCCATTTATATAATTATGTTCTGAATTGTAAAAGTAAACACTATTAGTGATCAGTAGTATAGGCAGAAGGAAACCAATGAATCTAGCACACGTGATGCAGATTCGAAAGTTTTTAACATGCCGTCTTATTTAGAGTAGGCTACTTAAAGCCCCTCGAAAGTGTTTGGGGTGCCCCAAATATATTTGATAGAAAATGTTCACTTCAATTGTTTCATAATGTGACAGAGGATGTCATTTAAGACACATTTCTGCAAGGATTTTCAACACAAAATGTGTTTGAAGTCGAATATCGATGAAAGAATGCAAAATTAAAGTTATCTGCGTACAGAAAACCCAAATTAGGTATTCTTTTATCAATATTTGTCCTCAAACACATTTTGGGGGAAATCTGTGCAAAAGTGTGTCTTAAATTACATCCTCCTTCACATTATGATTCAATATAAGTGATATGTTGCCACCAAATAATATTATTAAGAATGTCTATCTTTGTGCAATACAGTGTTCAAACACGTTGGTCTGTAGAATATTATTCCCATTTTTGCAATAGAATATCGGCTATGAACTGGGTAAATAATGTAAATTGGAAATTATTAAGTTATTTTGCTCCAATGCACTCCTTGGACCACTGTATTACTTTTTAATCCGTTGTGACAAAATGTATAATTATTTTTAGCATAAATTTGTATTTTTCACAACTCAATATATTCATACTTTCTATTGGAGCTCTTGGTGCATTAACCAGAGATTTAATTCTTATTCGTAGAAATTACAATCTGTGCAATATACAACACGTTGAGTTAAACTGGGTAAAGAAATGTAAACTGTGGAAATTATTCAGTCACTTTGCTCCAATGCATCACCTTTTACCATGTGACAAATTTGACAACGATTATTTTTGCACAAGTTTGTATTTTTATATATCTTTATATTCATATTCTCAATTGGAAGTAAGAAATAACATATTTGTGCAACATACAGCACGTTTAACTGAAGAATACAATGTATTTATCCCATAATTAATATGTACTATGCACATTTTAACTTGTTGTCTGTTTACAAGATACTCACAGATTTATATATTTAATGTTTTAATCAAATACCACTTTCGTAATGTATTCAGATTAAATACATATCTTTATGGAGTGCCTGGAGATAAATGGTCGCATTCGCCTGCCGAGGATCATTGTGTTTTAGAGTCGGGTGTGGCCTGATTGCGTGTATTATTCGTTGCTGGGCTGGACGAACAAGCTTGTAAGGCCTAGCGTTCTGGCTATTTGAGTGCATTGTCCCTCGGCGGGCGAGTGTGAAAGCTCGTTGGTATTTCCTTTCGATTGCATTGCGGAAGTGACCTATTGTTATATCATATTATTATGTTAATGTTCTTTGGAAATTTCCATTGTAATTCATGTTCATTTCAGTTTTTAACTACCAGACACGAAGATCTTAATAAAATCCATTTATCCTATCATCTATTTATCAAACTTTTGGGTAATTTGGGGCTCCCAACTCTTTAGAGGGGCTATAAGCTTGTTTTTTGCTGGTATGACATGAACAAAAAAATATTGTAGCACCAAGGAGTTTTAAGAGCTGGAGTCCAAAATGACGCACATAGACCTAGATTTGTCGACAAACCTCCTTTATTCGGGCCATAATGTCTGAGGGCCCTCTAATCGAAGTGGCATATTGGAAATAGAGTTTGTAATTCACGTCTCAAAGCCCAAGGCGGAGATAGCATTTTTATTGTTTTTCTTTTATTTTGAAGGGGGGCATATTTTATAGGCAAGAATAATGTTGATTTGAATTGTGCATAAGCCGCTCCAAATAGTCCAATACAAAAAAAAAAAAAAAACTATGAATTTCACTTTCTAAATTCATTTTGAGAATTTTCAATTCAAAGTTACAAAATTTATTTATGAAAAATGACTCAAAGTGCCTGTAAATTTGTTCATATATTAATATGTAATATTTTGGTTCCTTTAATAATCTACTACGTGAAAAGTAAACATTCACCACTTTTAATGCTTGTTATGTCAAATTCCGCATTATGTATAATATATTTTAGTTTGTGTATTAGAATTGGACTAGCGAGGGAAGGTGAAATCGCTCACTCATAATTATTTGGTAAAGTTTGAGAATTATATATTTAATATGTTATCATCGGGACTTTACTCTTTCGGAAACATAGCATCAATCTCCTATCTTATTGTCGTTATCATTAATAATAGTACCTGAAGTAGAAACATCATCATAGTCATATCATTAATATCACTAT